>WUAW01025238.1:255-22931 GCA_017165845.1 Thaumetopoea pityocampa
AATCGAATTCCAGCGCGACCGGTCCATAGCCGCCTGCATCCAGCGAGACCCAGCGATCCTCACCAGGTCGTTGGTGCATCTCGTAGGTGGCCGTCCCACACTGCGCTTGCTAGTATGTTGTCAATAATGTATATTGTCTTATAATTATAACTGTATGTTCTCTTACACTGTATAACGCCGGCATAATAAGTCAAAGTCAAAAATTTTTTATTCATGTAAACCCAACAGGTACTTATGAATAGTCAAGAATCTACCACCCGCTCGGAAAGTTGTTTCAGAGGAGAAGAACGGGCCAGAAACTCCACCGTGACTCTTTTCACATAATAGCGTTACTCCACATCTTCCCGAGGTAGCTGTGAGAACCAGCGGTGTCATTATAATATGAGCTACTTCGTATTAAAAAGGCACACTTTCCATAGTTTGATGCCTTAATATGACCGTTCCTCGAGTACGACCACCAAGCCGCCCTAATACGCGCTCGCTGGATTTCCCGGGTTAGGATATACGGTCCAATGGACTCATCAGTTAGGATGTTGAAAGTATAGCAAAGTGAATATCTTTAAGAAGGTGAAATTAACGCCAGGAAGACTTATGCTTAGTGGTTTACAATAATGTCGACCGTTATAATATGAGAACCCATGTAGGGACGCGCCGTTCGGCCATCCTCCTGATCCATCGGCTCTCATGCTTGCCTAATAAATACGCAAATAGCCGGTTTTTTAATGTATGACTTCCAGTTCTATCTTTTTTGTTAGGGCACGGGTTCAGGGCCCTTGATGATGGCCCAGCTCGACTTGAGAGTCGAGCTGCAATATAAAAGAATATAAAAGCCCACATCAATGTGGGCCCTAAAATGCCGTCTTGTCTTAAAATCGTTGTAGTCATCTTTAGGTGGGTATACGCAAAATAATTCACTTCTCCACATACATTTAATAAAGTTAACCGCCATAACCAGACACTAAAAACGATACACAGGCTATGATAAAAAAAATTTGAATTCGAAATTTCGAAGTTTAAAAAAGTAGTCTCTTTTTTTCTTTTTTAGCTAGTAAAAAGCTCTGGTGCCAACTGAAGCCTTACAAAAATACTGAAAGTGCCATTTGTATAGTCGATTTGAAACCGATGATTTCCGATTAGCACGAACCACCACTAATCGTTCTATACAAAGCTCCTGCTAATTAAGAGTGATCATCACTGCGCCCGCGCCTCTTTCATGTCGCCGCGACGTGCACACCATTGTTCGCGACTCACGAGTTCATGACATGCCGCGGTCACCTCGCACGGCGGCTTCATTAAGGTACTCCTTTAATGACTTATTTAATGGTCTATGACTTACATACACGACAAGGGCTCGATATAGGAAGTAAAGGTAGGATTATATAAGCATGTCTTCTTAATGTTTTTCTAATCCTTTTTCTTTGGGGTGGGAAATATCTGTAGTAGTGTCTCCGCATCGAGAACACTGATGCGGAAGGGTATGTGAGGGTTGAATCCAGTGACGGATTTACACATATTCAAGGTATAGGCTGTTAAATTTCTGCCACCTATTCATTATATATATATATATTATTCATATATCATTGCCTCTACAATTGTCGGTGCTTCTCTCTGTGAGACATCAAGAAAACCTTACAGAGATTTTTTTGAGTTCTATAAGGCAGCTAAGAAAATGCGGTCCCCAAATTTGCAACCCCTAAAATATGCCTACTCAGCGTGCTGGTAAATCCGCCACTGGTTGAATCCTCTAAAAACATTAGGCGTCCTTCTACTGGTCCCAATCATGGTTGTGCCCAATCACAAGCGTCGCGTTAGTACTCTAATGCTGTTGTAATGAATGTTAATTCTATTAACGAACAGATATGTATAGTATTAACACCCATTTCTTATCGAGAAATATCGATATTCCAGAAGATATCGAGAGATGGCGCTGTTAACACTTTAATAACGACGATTAGAGCCGCCATCTTTTGCGTTATCTCTTGTCCAAATGGTAATTGGTAATTGTCCAAATAATTTTACCAAATATTTTTCAGTTTATTTGTTATTGTCATTTTGTAGCCTAGTACGTTATTAGGTCTGTGAGCCACAATCTTACAGTGGACGCTCTCATATAACTTTTAAGAAACCAATATCCTTCCGAACGATAATACCCAACACAGTTTCAAACTCCTTTGAAGCTTCATTTATATGGAATATCACTTAGAAAATGACTTCCAGCTTTCCAAGAACAACCACTGCAATTTTTTCAGCAGACCTGTGTAACCATTCTCGAGGCATTTTTGATATTGGTTCGTTTGCACTAGCGCGTTTACGGTAAGAATTTAGAATGGCACGCCTTGGCCAACCTCAGGCTGTATTATATTTCGTGGTTAGACAGAATGGCATCCCTTGGCCAACCTCAGGCTGTATTATATCTCGTGGTTGGACTGAATGGCATGCCTTGGCCAACCTCAGGCTGTATTATATCTCGTGGTTGGACCGAATGACATGCCTTGGCCAACCTCAGGCTGTATTATATTTCGTGGTTGGACTGAATGGCATGCCTTGGCCAACCTCAGGCTGTATTATATCTCGTGGTTGGACTGAATGGCATGCCTTGGCCAACCTCAGGCTGTATTATGTCTCGTGGTTGGACTGAATCGCATGCCTTGGCCAACCTCAGGCTGTATTTTTCATATCTGCAATGAGTTCTTATTGCTTAGTAGTTTTATTGTTTAGAATTTGCGAATTATAATGATAGCAGATGCAAATATTGTGTACGTGTGTGTGTGTATGTGTTAAATTTATTTATGAAGACTTTTTATTGGCATATTGTTTGTATTATACTTATTTGTGTAGTTTACTATTTTATTTAGTCCGTAAGTCTTCCTTAATAATAAATAAGTAATTTTATGCCGACGTACTTTCTCGATCGAATTAGTACTTTCTCGAGCGATTAAACTTTTTTTTCTATGGCAATTAGCAATTGCTATAGAAAAAAAAAGTTTAATCGCAGCAGTATAGTTTAAGTTCGCATAACGCATTATGATAATATCCATCAACCTTTGTTTAAATGTTTTACATAGAAAGTAAAAGTAATAAGTTACTTTAACTTTAAGGAAATTTAAATCACATTTTGGTTACTATTACCAATATGTCTAAGACCTTTGTTAAAGAAAGGTTGTCCGGGAGAAATCGCAGTTTATTATAAGACCGCCCAATATACATATACTTTTTTCCTGTTTTCCTCATATGCAAATATGAGGGGTACAAAAGCAAAGGCGACACTGTCCATAGAACAAAAGTGCGTAAACGTAATGATATTTAGTTACTCTTTGAATTTTCCTCACAAATCTCTCCGTCGGCCATCTTGCTATTCATGATATTAGCGTAACGTGATTGGCTAATATATAGACAGTATCAATGTTGCTCCTAAACGCCACGGTACCATTTTCGTAAAAAATAAACAGTGGCACCTATGTTTTTTGCACCCCTCATATAGCACTTTATTAAAATGTGTTAAGCTGGTGTGCAATAAATTGTATTCTATTCTAAGACTTTAGTGTTAACACCAGCAGATATGGTCGCCGTAGAACTGGGGTTTCTAAGTGGCATGTGCCTTCTGTCATGCAATGCCCTTGGAAATCCCAAACGTGCTGGCGACAATACACGACGCGTCATCGACCGGACAACACAAACGGACCATCATTCTAATTGTCGACGAATAAAGGTTTATTTATCATCTAAGTTTGTATTATCTAAATTTTAAATATATAGTTATTATCAAAAGCGTCGCCAAGGGGGAGCAGGAAGGGGCAGTCCCCCTCCCAGAGATTAAAGAAATGTAGCCAAATGCAAAGAAATCGAAGTCCTAAGTCCACTCACTTGACTTGGCTGATCGATCGAGCAAGTTTCGCACGTCGAAACTCATGCTGCCGCCGCCGCCACTCATGTGCTTTGCTCAACGATAAAATAAAATACATTTTAATTTTACAATTACGAATAGATTTACAGAATTTTACAGTTCTTACGAACAGATCTCAAAATTTTGATATAACATAGAAATATAGCGAATTGATTTAAATAAAACATGAATGATAAAGTTTCTTCTACTATTACACGTTATCTATGAAAAAACTGGAACGCAGTAAAGGTCTTTGCAACCTGACACAAACTCTTAAAAAAACACTAAGAGGTAGATTTTGTTTTTCCCTTATCTCTTACTAGCTTTTGCCCGTGGCTCCGCCCGCGTTAATGTCGGTTTTCCGCTACGAGGGAAATCCCAACACAATCATCGATTTATATAAAAAGCCTAGAACCACTTTTGCTTGACCTCTCGTACCTTAACGGCGGCAACTCTAAAACAGGAATCAACGTGTATCTTAAATTCTACTGGACTAATTATGATAAAACATGCCGCAGTATTTAAGTCGGAATAGTACCTTTAAGATTGTAACAGTTTAACCAAAATCTACTCGCTGGTTTTTGCATGAAGCCCGAACAAACAAACAAACATAGACTGATTTGGTTTCAGAGGCCCTTAATTACTCGATCGATTAAGTTTGTTTTCAATATTTTTGAATTTTGAAAATTTGACATTTAACAATTTTATAATAGTATAGATAGATGTAATATCAATGTTTGTATCTCTGTAGAAGGGGAAGGTGTTATGCAACAATCGAAATTGTATTCTCTATCTATGGACGTCACCCACAGAAAATAGTGACGTAATAAACGTATTTAGTATTTCCGCTCACAGCATACACAACACCCGTAAACAATGAAACAACCAAATTAAACGTCAATCTTATTTTATTTATACAATTAGTCCCAACTCTCGTTTTCCTTGAAAGCTGTGACGCACGTTGATTTCGCTTCGGCATCAAACGTCTCAATTACATCTGTTTTCTTTACTTTTTCTCTCTGACTCTCGCTGTCAGTTTTCCGACGACCGTTCGGCAAATTTTCGGGCCGCTTTCGGGAGCCCTCGGAATTCGATCGGACATGTTCGGTCTGTTTCGGCTGAGGCTCGGAATCGTCAACCTGTAACAATATATAAAATACCACAGACAGTAAGTATTATTTATAAATGGCTGATATTAGGAATATTCATTAATTGTCATAGACGGCGATAAATGCCTATAATTACGCGATCTACTATTATACTCTATACCTCTTTCCCATACCTATACTATCTGTTCTATTACTACTCTATACTATCTCTTCCTCAACCACTACACATCACATCATCTGTCTACGGTCCCATTACAGGGCACGGGTCTTCTCTGAGAATGAGAGGGGTCATAGTTCACCAAGCTGATCTATTGCGGGTCGGCAGACTTCTCACATCATCGAGAAAATCTCTAAGGTATGTAGGTTGCGTCAGGATGTTTAATTATTAATACGCACATAATTTCGAGAGATTAAAGGTTTGATTCGAAATCGAAATCTAAAATTTGGCATGCATAGTCACAACACTAAACTATCGGTGCTTCTCGTCCTCACCAATCTGTTGTTTATAGCGAGTTATTTATTTATAAAACAGATTAAACGATAATAATCATTGTTTGTGTCCATGCGCATGATCGTTTTTGTAGGCACTTGGAACAATTGGTCATATCTGGTGTATTATGATACTGATTATTTATGTGTATTATGATATGATATAGATTATGATAGATTGTGAGGTTCACAGAAACACCAGAACCAGTCAGTCTCTCAGCAGAACGTCTCCAACAGCAAAATGCCCTGCATAACAGCAAATCGTAACCAATAAAATCAATATTGCATTGTAGACACTTTTTTCTCACACACATTGATCTAGCTCAAATGCTAATATGTATTTAGATAATCATCCATAACTCAGGTACCAACATTCGTGCTAACAACGCAGTTTGTCCCCACCAAGACTCGAACCCGGGACCAACTGGCACAAAAAGCAGGTTCACTACCGATAAACCAATCAGTCGTCAGAACTAAAGCCATGATAATGCTGGTGTGAATAACATGAATTGAACAAACATCGGATAGTCTAAGTAATTAATTACTCTATATGTTCTAGCCATTATAGCTAAAAGGCCGCGCGAGATCAAAGACGTTCATTCAATCGGAGGATAGTATATCAGTCAGCCAGTTTCTATGGCAACCACGGTACAGGAGTCACATAATTTATTATGATCGGGTACTACACGGGAATAAATACTATAAAATCTATTGCGTCCACTCAGGCCGTCTCTACCCGGGGGTTCAAGGGGTGCGGTGCACCCGGGCCCAGAGTCCTAGGGGGCGCAAGACGATCTCCATAAATTTCGATGGGTACCTACAACAATGAGACCGCGCGAGCGGAGCGGACTTTCGCACCCCGGCTCCGAATATGTTAGATATCCCTGCGTCTACTACATGTTTACATCAAGCGCCAGAATGGCGACCAAATTAACCCTGTGCACTCCGTGTTTTCTTACTTAAGAGTGAAGCAACTTCGAGACATTTTTCACAGATCTCAAATCTTTCCCAATAATCATCTTCTTCCGTTGTTTCTCGAGGATAAATGTATCTGATATAAAACACAATTCACTGAGAGTGCACAGTAACTTAGAACGTAGCGCAAAGGGTTAAGAGTAGTTTAAAATAGAACTACCTCCCTTATAATAAAAAGGCTACCTATCTTAGTAAAATAAAACCCCTAAATTGGAAAATAAATTGAATATGACACAAGAAAATCTCAAAGAATTGCACAGCTGAAGCAACAGAAGTGCACGAACTGTTAAACCTTGGGGTCCTAAAATATTGGCATGGCGTCCCCAATCAAATAAGTAGACCTATGACCTAAGTATGACGGACAATCGGCTCGGTGTGTCGACCATTGGGTCCAGCAATGAACGTGTCTCGGCTGATGCTATGCTAATACCTGAATAAGTCCGGAAGAGGTCCTCTTCCTCGTAGTCTGTGACTGCGCGGGCACCGCTGCCTCAAGCGCGCTGTTGTCATGCGAGCGGCTCACCTTCTCCGGGAGTTTCTGATGCTGCGGGCTTCGAGACAGGACAAGGTTGCTTGACACTGAATTTCGGGGAGTATTATTAAGATGATAGGCCGTTGTGGCCCGCCTCGGGAATCACGGTGGCCCAGTGGTTTGTGCCGCTTCTTCAAATCCCGGTATCGTGAGTTAGAAAAAAAAAGGATAAAAAGAAATGAACGATGAATTTCTCCATTCGTAAAGTTTTACTTATTCAATTCACTTCTCCGTGTTTCGGAAGGCAAGTAAAACAGTCACTCCCGACTCATGTTTGAATGAATGAATGAATGATAGTAATTATCGCAAGGAGTATAAGGGTTTTAATGTCGAAGGGTAGAATGTCAACGGAAGTCGCCCAATAGAAAGACCAAAGAGGAAGACCTTAGTGGCCAGGTGGATTGTACTCTCCACTTCTGGTTTAGAGACCGTGGTTTCAACTTCAGCCGTGCACCAATGAACATTGCAGTCAGAATGTTTGGAGATTGCCGCTGACATATTATATACCACCATTCCTATTTACCATTTTATCTCTTTCTCCCTTATTACGATGGAATAATAAAGTAGTATATAACTCCTTAATTTTTTTCGTTATAAAGATTTTGTTAGATTCGTTTTCATTCTCACATTAATTAACATTCTAACATATTAATGTTTAGTGAAAAAAAAATACTCATACATTGGTATCAATTCTGATGTAATACAACTCAAACTAAATTTAGACTCTCCTTATCTTTTTCTAATGTCAAACACCTAAACGAGATAGCAAACAATTTTAGCGAGTACCGACCTATATTTCTGTTAAACGGTTCAAAAAAATGTTGCGTTTTTGCTTATTGTATTAGTCGATATGTTCCGAGGTCGCATCTAAATCTTTTAATTTCGACATGTCTGAACGAAACTGACAGAAGACTGACAGAGAAAAATTATAGTCTTGGCATTTGACATTAGACAAATATAGAGAGAGACTAAATTTAGTTATGTTCTGTTACCGCAGAATTAATAATATTTTTGTCCTTTAATTGTTTCCAAAACCGAGAGTCATTTGTTTTATACTAAGCCATATGCCCGACAGGATTTCAACGGACGCCTCGGAAATCATCAGACTCTAACTTACGGAATAAACTTCCAAAAATTTCTTCTTAGTGCTCACCTATTTTTATAAGGGACTCCCATATAAAAATCAGCTTCTAGACCAGAGATCCTCAAAATTTTTTGTTTTGTAGACCACTTGTAATGTTTTTCACTTTTGGATAGACCCCCAAAGCGTACTTAATATAATTTTATTGTAAATTCGTTAAATTCAAATGTGTTTTTGACAGTTGTGTGGACCCCTTACAGATCATCGTCGACCCCTGGGGATCAATATAGACCACTTTGCGTATCAATGTTCTAGATCCTTCTGTTTAGGCTGTGCGTTGTCAGAATTTTATTAAATATTATAGATGCTTCGGCTATCGCTTTCACATTGGCTAGAATTTTACATACGAAATCATGAACGTGTAATTTTCATGCGAATTCCACTATCAAAAATTTTCGTAAGATCAAATCTCTCTCTCTTACTCTCTCTCTCTCTCTCTCTCTATCTTCATTCGTCCCGGATATCTAATATATCCGGGACAAATGAGCAACAGATTCTAACTTAACTTTCCCTTCATTTTTTCAGTAAATTGAAGCATGTGTCAAATTACATACAGATGTTACCAGTGAAAAAAATCATTGGTACACAACCAGATTCGAACCCAAAGCGTCTGAATCGGGAAAAGAAGCACAATCCATTTGGCCACCAAGACTCCATCCCACATAATACGCAGTAACTTCGACCGCGTTAAAGTTATCTTTCAATAACACACAGAAATAAAAATTATTCAACCAACCTTGTCTTGCCCTCGATTCAGCTTTGTC
Organism: Thaumetopoea pityocampa; assembly: GCA_017165845.1. Classification (NCBI taxonomy): domain Eukaryota; kingdom Metazoa; phylum Arthropoda; class Insecta; order Lepidoptera; family Notodontidae; genus Thaumetopoea; species Thaumetopoea pityocampa. The sequence continues at coordinate 9,149 of WUAW01025238.1, forward strand.
TCTGAAACAAAGATAGTGCCACTAAACTTTTTGGTTATAATAATATCGATTCGGTGAATTTGTGCTTGCGATTAGTCTCCAAGCAGTACAAAAATAGCAGTCAGATAATATAAAAAATAGTATAAAAATAACAGGCAATCATGTTTAAATGAACATTTAAAAACATGACTGCTATTTTGACCTCAACTTTTTGTTCAGATTTTAGCTTTTTTCTTAGGAATCTAAAAATTGGTTCAGACTTTCAAAATAACCGTGGAATAAAGATACAGATGCATATGCACATAAGTAGTTATGTATGTATGTATGTCAGTTTCAAACAAAGGCCTGTTATATACATATATTCATTTAATTACATTGAAACGTGGTTAAGTGCGCCCTGGATAAGTGAGGAACCTCTGCTATTGATAATTACAATGAAGTTCTGACACTTTTGCATTGAAAGACCTCTGTTACTGGACATTTTCAAACCTTTTCAACTCAGATTTGTCTGTGTATGGAGTTTAATTTACCAAAGTCAACCCTTTATAGAATAATACAACAGATTTTTTTACACCAAAAATTTTGTATTGTTTTGAAAATAAGTATTGTATATCATACGCATTTTTTTATTAACATTTCCATGTCTATAAATGAAAAGGGTTACATTTCGACCTCTCTTAGCGGGACCCTCTATAAATAAGACAATTGTCATTTAAAAGCTGCCTATTTGGGAAACTGGGTAAATGAAAAGCCTCTATAAGTGATATAAAAAAAATCTTGGTCGCTTGAGATACCAGTTATATGGGTTACACTGTATTACTATATATTCAAATTAAATGCCTGAGAGATTTTCTCGGCGGCATGTCAAGTCTGCCAACCCCAATGGCTAGCACCGTGGTCTATTGCCTAATTGTCTTTCTGACGAGCGAGACCCGTGTCCTTGAGGACAGTAGGTGAATTATTAGTGATAATGATTCTAATATACCAATATACCGTTTTCCAATTCGAGAGACCAAACTGACAATCAATATCAAATCTGAAACAATCGATACCGCGTTTTCAATATATATAAATAGCACTGCAAATCTGAACCATTATTATTAAGAATTTTTAACCCATCTAACACCTAGCAGCAGCAAACTTCGCTTAACGCAGCAATCCCTGAAGATATTGAAGAAGACTATAATAGCCTATTAGTTACTAGGATATAACTTCCTCCTATAGACAGAAGAATAAATGTATAAGCGATAATATGTAATTAATTATAATATATGGTACTGATTTTTTTTCTTTTTCAGGGCTAAAGCAAGTTAAGCGGCTTGTCGGTGTTCATTTAATTGGTATCCCAACGCATGCGCTAATTGTCGGTGATCTACGACACGAGCGCACCAGCGGCTCGCGACATCCACCCGTCCGGCGTCCGAACACGACACAGCTGAGCCAAATTACTCGAACGCGGTCACGACTTGCGACTTTTTTGCGTTGATTTTTCACGCCACCTCGCCCGGGCTCCGATTACATGGCAAATGTGTATAGTTTAATCGGCACGTTTTGTCAGTTCCGAGAAAATCGAATAGATTTTTTTTATCAGTACTACTTTTTTTGTTACTCTTGAAAATTGTGGACTTTCTTTTTAGAACTGCCAATTTAACAGAGTGCAATAGATGGAGTAGAAAGATAGTTACCCTGGCAGCAAAACCACGCATCACGACAGAGCAATATACCTATATACACTTGTGCCGGTAACCCAAAGGGATAGGCAGGGCCCACAGTTCGCCACATACTACGATCCTGACACACCTCTTTAGCCTCATCCAGATTCATACAACTTTACATATATTTTCCTCAATCAAGGATTCTTATTTTCTTCTTTCGACGATGAAAGGAGCTAAAGACGTGACTTTTTTAAAACAAATTATTAATTTGATCAAGGCACGTTTTTCCTGAGCGCCCTCTTCCGACACTTTCAGTCACATTTTCCTAGTTGTTATCTTTTCTAAATAACCAAGCCACATACCATTTCTTATAAAGATATCGGACCTTCGTCTTCTATCAAAAACACTTCAATCTAAAATAAATTCTCCGCGTCTTCTGTCCACACTAAATGTGAGAATTCCTATGGAAACTGTTAGACAATCGACTCTTTTACAGGTGCCAAACTAGTCAGATCCGATATGCCCAATTTTGGAACGGAAAGTAAAAAAAAATCGGGATAATGGTTTTCAATTATGGACAGCTGAAACCTTAGATTTTTATATTCAACAATTTTATAATCATCATTTTTTGTAATTAGTTTGCAACGTGTCTCATATAAATAACGACCACATCTATATGTATGATAACTTTAATATTTTTGCTTCCATTAATGTATATATGGTATTTATATTGGATGCGTGTAAGCTATGGCAAATCCCTACTTTATAAGGAGAGGGCCCATGGCCCATTAAGCCATTAAAAATATTCGCTGAAGGAGTCACAGGTTAAAGTCAGTTTATGAAAAATGTACGAAGAACTGAGTTAAGCGCTACCTGCTTTGAAGGCGATAAAATAAATTTTGATGAATGAATTGATTTTTGTTTTATTTCAATTTTCCGGATGCAGGAAATGTGCAATAGGAGAACTAATATTGTGTGACATCGACGCACGCAGAGCTGTGGACAATGGCTAGTAGATAATGCGTACAGCTGCGATGACGTCAGAGGAGACAAACCCTCGCTCGTCACTTTGGGACGAGAACACCTGAACGAGATGCGAGTATACCAACTATAATATGAGCCGTTCAGTGCACAAATCGATTAACTCCATAAAACAAAAAGTTGAGAAATGCGATGAAATAATGTACATTGCTTTTTAAAATTCCTGTTATAATATAAATTAAAATATATAATGTAGAATGCATAAACACAGATATAGCTTTCATCTAACGGTATATAAAATTAATAAGAAAGAATATCCAAAAATAATCGTCAGTAATGTTACAGTTTTTATGTGACTGGTGGAGTTAATCGATTTGACAACTGAAAAATTAATAAAGTTAAATTCAGTCTTTAAATTTTTAAGTTTTTTTTTACAGAAAAAGTTAAGTTATTATATATTTTTATTACAGCTTTTCTATAAAAATTAATATTGACAGTACTGTTATAATATATTATTTGTGATTAATTCATCAGCAATATAAATAATGTCTTCTTCATCAGCTGTATGTGAGAATTCGTCATTTCGATTTGTTGTCAAGTTTTTATAGTAATCATGTTTAACGGGAGGAATGAATTTTAGCAGGTCCATCATGTCTCTCCATTTTCCCTTGTCACCGTTCTACCTTTAGGATATAATAAAGGCTGATCTATATTTTTCAAACTTTGCGGTCTACCTACTACAGATTTTCTTATATTAATGGCTTTAAATTCTGTATCTTAATTATAGTCACATTTGAATTATATGAGATGGCGTTTGGACCTTTCTAACTTTATCCAACGTATTTTAAGCCAATTTACTGGAAACTCTGTGACGGTTACTTTTCTGTTAATCATTGATTTTTCTAAAGGTTTTGTTGAAAAAAAATATTGGTGAGTCATTTGGATTAGATGAAATGGCGCTTTCTTTTTACATGTTTTGATTATATTGTACCAATCATCTGGCGAAAAAATGTTTTGATTTTTTTTCGCACGTGACTCAAAAATGGCAAAATCTTAGTCATTGGGCAAATAGCTGTATCCACTTACCTTTCATTTCAATTGACCCAGCTCTTATTTCCGTACTTTGAACAAGTTTCAATAAACTTAAGACAGTTTTAATATTTCTGTTTTGCCTGGTACACGAATCTGAATGTTATTATTTTTTCGAAATTTGTAGTTTGAAGTCTTTATGTACTTTATTGGACAAGATGAAATTTCTGAGACCCAGGAGATCCTTCAGTTTCTGGCCAAACAAACATGTGGCTTATATTTGTACTGAATTCATGACATCCGAAATTATAAACATATAAATTTCGCTTATAATAAGCTACGGATGTGGTCAGCTTGGGAAAGGCTAAAAGCTTTTAACAAGTCGAAAGAAAATACGTAATTTTTTTTCTAATGTTACCATTCGATCGGCAGCCATTTGACTGCGAGCCCGTTCAGCCTCTTCTAAGTGAGTTTCCTTTTCAATTTCTGCCGTCTTAATTCCCTCGCCGTCTGAAGATTGAATTTTTATTTGCAAGGTATCACAAGTTTGACACGTATCCTTCGATGGTTGTTTAAAATGTAATAGTTTAGAGATTGTGTAAATACAGTTTACACGTAATAATAGTTTAGAATAGTTATATCATTCAGCGCTTGCTAGTGCATTTGAATTGCGTTATTAAAACGACTTACATTAGAGTATGGAGTTAATCAAAATGGCTTCTGAAATAAATTACTTATTATTCAGTGGCCAAAAAAATTTTGCCGTTTAATGGTGTTAATCTTTATTATTCAGGAAAGTTATTATAAATATAAAAAGTTATGACTATACCAAGTGCTTTGACACTTAAATTTAAGATTTTTCAAAAAGTGGATTTAATCGATGTGTGCACTGAACGGCTCATATATACGTCTCTACCCACCGTACACGGATCGAAAGTCGAGAATGGTAACAGAACAAATTTTATTCTTCCCTATCTTTGTCTAATATCAAACGACTGACTGAGTTTAGACTAAATTTAGTTAAGTTCTGTTACAACAGAATCAGCACCAATGTGTGTATTGTGGCGACCTCCTTCGGTACATAGTACCAGGCATTTTCAACAGAGGACGCTCTTGAGTGACGACACCGACTAAGAAATCTGAATCAAGCGACGTTGACGTTGTATATATGTTAAGTCATTATCAAGTTTGATAGCGACTTAACATATATACAACGTCTCGACATCAACCGTTGGGCAGTGACAGGCCTATATGTTGAAATCCTGACGTGACCATCAACATCTATATCACAACAATCACCATTGTAAAATAATTTACTTTCATAATAAACGTTTAATTGTAATATCTAATCTTGTATGAATGCCAAGTTCGTAGCACCCTTAATCGACGAAAGTGTATGAGAAGATGTATGGATGTGGATGAGGCGAGAGAGGTGTGTCAGGATCGTAATATGTGGCAAACTGTAGTCTCTGCCTACCCTTATGGGATACCGGCGTGAGTGTATGTATGTATGTATTTAATCTTGTAATACCATGTTTGTAATTTTAATTATATAAAAGATTTAACTAACTACACCAGTGCACGTAGGATTTAATATACATAAATTGAAATTATTGAAAAGCAATAAACACGATTACTTCTACCGGTGCAACAATTCCAGTGGTGATGAGTACCGCTAGGGAACAAAAAACATAAATTCTCTCTTGGCTCAATTTATTTCTAAAGCCCCACGCCGGAGATAAATTGACTTTTTACAATGAAATATTCCGCCGCTGAAATGGATCAATTATAACGACAGAGCAAAACGCACGGCTATATAAAAACTAATCGATCAAATTGCGGGAAATATAAATCGAATTTCTTACGACCGCGGAAAATGTGGGATTTTCAAATGAATCTCGTTAAGCGATTACTTTAGAGTAGTTTGCAAGCGGGGTCACACTTCCGCGCCACATTCGCCAATATTAAAAGTGATATATGTACATAGGACTATCGATATTATCAATACTTAAATCGCGCAAACGCGATTCAGTTTAGAAAAAAATATTGAAGCGTAGTATTATTTGGATTTATTCAAATTTTACGGAAAAAACACAGTAATAGATTAAAATTTGAAATTTTACTCAGTAGACAGCACTAACATCGATCACTATTCTATGAGAAGTAAAGACACATACAATGTACGAGTATAATACAGTGTAATAGATAGTAATATCTTCTTTTATTTACTATTATAAAATAAACAAATAAAAGTGATTCGTGATCATATAAAGGTTAAAAATGGTGGCCGAGAAAATACTTCTCGCCCATCATCATCGAGTAAAGAAAGTGAAATTCTGGATCAATGAAACGTAATTTTGAATAGCTATTTGAGTGCAACAATAACAGCATACGCAACAAACCTGTGGAACCAAAGTTATTGTACCAATCGACGATACAGGAAATGAAATTACAGACGACTTAAATAATAAAAGTCATGAAAGTGTCAGAACAGAAAAGGGTACAAAAATTAAAGTTGCCATTGAAATGCTCATAAGTGATAAAAAAGTTGTGACTGATATTATGGCGACATTTAAACATCTACTAAAGATAGGGTAAAGTACCATAACATTGATGTATAGCAGTTATTGTCTGTTATACAAGCAAAGGCTAACAGCAAAACTGTCGAAACTATCGTGAAATAAACCCTCTCAGTATCGTTGGAAAACTCTAAAATTTCCAATTAAAAGGGATTTCTGATTAATTTATGCACCGGAAGGAAATTTGTCTCGTTTTATCACCACAAGAATTCTGTTGAAAGTTGCTATGTTGTAATGTCTCAAAGATGATAAAATCAATAAATATCGATAAGAAAAATGGATACATTAAAAAATACAATTATTGTCCATCTCTTTAAATCAATTTCGATGAATCGATAAAAATTGACAATCGATAAGGAATACGACGATTTCGTACACGACTGTAATAATATACAATTGTAACAAAATGTTATAGTTGCAACCGAGATATAGTCCGCGGCGACAGTTCGTTTATCAAACTTGCCACCGTATATGGCGGTCGGCGCGCCTCGCCGATGACACCGTACTACACGTTTGATTGACTTGTAACTTTATATTTTTTGTTAAGAACCCACCGCTAATAAGCTATATTCCCGCCATTAATGTTCCACGCGAACGTAACGCATTCGATTTTCAAAAGATTTACGATTATCTTTATTTCGTAACATAAGAAAAGATGGAAACACGAGAAAAAAATAACTGGCTGGAACGTAACGATTGCGCGTTTCGAGCTCATGTCCAATAGCCAGCAGGGACGTTTGGAGCCCGGGGGAGGGTCATAAAACTCATAACAATATGGCAGAATTCTCGTGGTCTATTAATTCTGACAGCGCAGTAATCCCAAGAAGGGTGATAGTCTGTGCGAATCTAAACCGCCTTAAAAATGCAACGGAGGGAGTTTATTCTTCCGAGACGAGCTCATAAGGTACATGACAAGTGAGGAGCCCCGATGCGATAAAGAATTTGAAACCTCTATGTTACATTAAGGGATGCCGCAGGGGATTTAAGTAATGTATATAGCACATACCCCAGCCTGACAGAAATTTTGAAATCTTATTTTCCCCGCAGACCATAAACAAGGGTGATGTTCGAATATAGAATCCTTGATCACGTTAGCGGCCTCTATAAACACAATTCAATTGATGTTTCAACGTCACATGATTCTACTGAACCTCAAGCTCTCATTAGGACGCGGATGCGCATGCGCCGACGCGCGACACAGACGCACATACGTTGACGCGCGCTGACGTGAGTCGATGTGCGCCGACAGCGCGAGACACGCCGCGCGTTTGTTTTCTGATGAGTTCCTTTATCAACGTAACGATATTTCCTTAGCCAGATGCCAACTGACGGTTTAGTACGATATATTGTCGTCACATCGGCACATTACATTGTTATTTGTTGTACAATGTGAAACAATTCAAGCTTTTATTTTTCGGAAAACGTGCGAGTGCCGTGTTCCTTTACAAAACTATAAGTTGGATTTTAAGTGAATTTCTTTATAATGATTACACAACCACCACAATAAAAGATTTACCCATTTTCAAAACCTCATTTTCTGATCCTCTTTCCAGTAACATCCATTCAGGAATACTGACTTCTAACGTCATATAGGAACACTAGCAGAAATATACTACAATTCTATTTCCAATGGTCAATAATCAAATCACAGATCAGAAAATGCGGTTATCTCTAATGTCGATAATTTTGAGTAGAATCAGTTTTGATGTAGAGGTGCGAAATACTGGGAAAAGTTCCCACAGGCCGCTTAACGAACAAGAGTTGCCTTAAGAAACGGTCACTTTGCAATGTTTGTGACAGTTTTATACTTAACAATGTTTCAGTGTTGTTCAAGATTGTTGTCGATAAACAAAACAACACCAAATATATCAATCAAACATCATAACACTCGTAAACTAATACAAAACACTTAAATACAACTCCAAATGACATTTCTTACGGGTTGCCGCCAAAACGCCTGAACATAACTTATCAAACGTTTCCTGCTATTTGCCGCTCCTTAATAATGTTCCTCCACATGATTGTGGCTTGTTAGAACACTTTCATAACACGATGCGCAACAGTTTTTAAACCTGTCGGACCTGTAGCGGGCTCTGAGCATGCCCTAACTTTAATGTTAATAGAATGCACCGGACAACGACGTGTGATTATAGGGCGGCGTAATCGTTTAGTTGGAACTATTCGGTGCGCGCGCTAATCGGGATAGGGTTTGCGCACTAAACATCGCCCAGTGGCGCAAATCGTGACATCACCTGCCTCTTCCACGGTGAAAGTGCCGGACGTCACTCATACCATCCTAACTTAAACGTTGAACTGTACTTGATTATGGGGCTTCGAGAAGACGATTATATTGAGCTGAGCCACTACTTCTTTTGATTTTTGCTATTACTGACTCTACAACTAGAGTTATTTCTGGTACTCTTTTTGGACCGGCATCACACGTGACAATGCACGGTTTAAGATAAGAGGTCTTCTGGTGTCAGAAGGCAGGACTCAACTTGGACCTTGCGCCAAGAAAAGTACAGGAATGACGTGAGACAGCAATTGGACGTCTATCATTATATCCACGCAAAAATGACTAAGTACTATTATTAGCTAATGTTGTTTGTGCTCATCACTAAGTTTTTTTATAGATAAGACAAAATGGAATCTACTAAAACGAAAGTCTCTGGCAATAAAGACAAACATTATTAAAGCCAGGAAGGAAAATAATTCATCAGTATAATGAATAACTATGATATTATGTTTTAATTGTATTGTATTAATCTATTCTGTATCCTATATATATGTATTATGTATATCATATACGTATTAGTGTATCATATAAGCTTTAGATAAACATGTTTCAAAACCTTTATCAGTTACTTCACCGACCTGTCAGCACCATCTGAGGGTCGCCTGGTAGAAATATTTTAGGCACAAAAATTGTTTCTACTTATGTCCATTATCGACTATGAAACCATCCAAACGATGTGCCCCGAACTTGTTCCATTAGAAAGGCAATAATGCGAAGATGGTTTTAGACCACTAAAACAATGCATTAAACACATTCTGTCTATTCATGAAGTCGATTTCCTACTTTTCCCATACAACAATTTTAACAACTGCATTGCTTACGTTAATTAGAACAAAAACGACAGTTCAGCGAATACCAATTTCTTTGAAATCGACTTTTTTATTGTTCACAATCTAATCAAAGACTGGCGTTACTTTACCTTTACCTTTTTTTTTTTCAAAAAATTAACAAAATGTATTTCTTTTTTAGCGTAGCGGGTACCAGGCGTGTACTATGCCGGGTATCAGCTAATAAATAATTATATTATCACGTTATTTCCAGCATAGTCTTTAAGTTTCAATATCACTGTTAATGATAGCTGCTCGAAATAGTGAATTTATAGATAGATAGTTTTGTACGTGGGGCATGCCGTATGATTTCATGACTCCCTTTATTGATGTTATAGAGTCAAGAATCCTCACGAAGCCATAATCTTAGCTAAATTATACTAACAAGTTAATTAATAACAGGTGTAGAGAAACTTAGTACGCTACTATCTTTACCTTAATCATTTCTCTCATCATCACACGTTCTAAACAGAACGTATCTAATTAAAGGGAATGAAAAGCAAGAAAAAATTCGAATTATCTAGGCAAATATGTGTTTTGTTCGCGTAGATTTGCGTGATAGCAACCCTGCATGTAAGACACGTGCGTGTGCGCAAGCGTTCCGGCGTCGTTTCGAGAGCTATTAACGCGATCACTGACTAATCGCCATTTAGCGCTGTGTGATTTACTGCGCGAATTTAACTCACACCGGACTACACTACTAGTGATGGTTTACTTATGGATGGAATTATCGATATTTTTGTATGGAATTATCGATATTATATACTACCTATAGCCAAGGAGTTAGCTCGCAAAAACTTTGTGATGTTTCATAACCTATCTCCATGATCGTGTTGAGTGGGTAGTTCACACAAAAAGTTATGTCCTAGTCCTAATGATGTCTGCAATAATGGTCGCTGTAACGATTTGATCCAATCAGGGCTTATCGGTTCGTTGAATCGATATTTATAACGATGTTTGTTTTCTTCCGATTTGTTTTTGCCGGGATTGGAGTGCATTCACTGTTAGTAGCTACACGTTCAAAGAAAAGGCTATTATGTACATATCTGCGACCAAATTTTCAACATAAACGTTAGAAAACAGAAGTCTGTCAATGGGTTTGAATTACCAAATCCGGGATAGGGAAAAAACGTCTAAAAAATCTCGAGACAATTTTGATAAAAATTAAAAATACGTATTTTTTTAAAAAAAATCAATCAAAGGTGTATATCATTCCGAAAAACTGATCTATGTATTTAATATTTAAACTTCTTACAAAATGTGTAAAGGCAGAATGCCTCAGGCCATTCTCTCTCAGTCTACCTTTGGGTCCATTTTGTAAATGTACCACAAATTAAACTACAAAGTATAGCTGTACTGTAACCTTATACACAATGTACGCGTTTAGACATCACCTTGTTTTCTCGTTTATGCGTCGTCTTTAAATCGCTACTAGTATTTATTGGTCGTGTCCAGCACCCAAGAGAACATTGGCAGGGCGAGGGTAAATCACCTGTTACGGCTTTCGACGTTGTCTTACATGGCGCTAAGACAATTCCCGCTACGATTTCCAGCAAAATCGCGTGCCCCCGCTACAGAAAAACTACGCGTTTTAATTCCACAGAAATGTGTAACTTGTAAAAATGGCTTTCTTTACAAGCGCCCTTTGTATATTTCCAGTTTTTATAGCGAACTAGCTATTGCCCGCGACTCCGCCCGCGTGAATCTCAGTTCTCCCTAACATGGGAAATCCCGACACCATCACAGATTTATATAAAAAATCAAAGAACCACTTTTACATGACCTCTCGTACCTTAACGGCGGCTACTAAAACAGGGATCAAGCTGTGCAAAGCTTTAGTTTTAAAAACCAAACTAATATTATTTTTATAACACAAAAGTATGGTGCTGATTCTGATGAAACACAACTTAAACTAAATTTAGACTCTCCGTATCTTTTACGAGATAGCAAACATTTATAGCGAGTACCGACCTACGTTTGTGTCAAACGGTTCGAACAGATGTTGCGTTTTTACGTATCTTTAGTCCGTGTGTTTCGAAATCGCGCCTAAATCTTTTAATTTTGACATTTCTAAACGAAACTGACAGCATCAAAATTGTAGCTATCTCGTTTTGGCCTTTAACATTACAAAAAGATAGGGAGAGACCAAAGTTTAGTTTAGTTCTGTTCAATTCTGTTACAACAAAATCGGCACCATTGATAATGATGATTATAATAATAATAATGTGGATATATTTTTTTTTCGCACACACTGATCTAGACATATATAGATAAACATTCATGACACGTGTACAAACATTTATTCTCAAACAATTTGTCCCCTACTAGGAATCGATCCTGAGACCAATTATCTCAGAAAGCAAGGTTAAAAATTATTATGGTCAATATATAAATTACAATTTCTGGAATTGTCTCCATATAAGCCCAACGTATACTCATAAACCGCACCAATACCGCCCTTTCTAGCGACACATCGCTTGTTTCGCGCAGCCTTAAATCTAATTTTAACTGTTATTATTAGGTCGCGACATGTAGGCTCCGAGCACACTGACAAAGCGCGCTAATCGCGCGTGTTCGAGCGACACGCCGTTTGTGTCGCGCGTCGCGTGCTTCAGTTCGAATCGCTACGAGCGCTTGAATGTTGCATTAACACTGTTACTATAGTTTTTACCGGCCTACACTCGCAGAGATGCATCACACCTCGACTCGCAAACGCACTGTTAAATATTCACTGTAACACGGCTCATCTAAATAGAAACTAAAAGCTTCAACAAATGGATCTCTTGATTTGGGCTTGATCCAATGGTATTTTGACCCCACTTCTGTGGTGACCCAAAACCTTTTTTTATTTGTAGTGAACCGTCAGAGAGAATCCTTACAAATACTAGATTTATATTAGGAATTTGTTAAAACAATATAAGGTAACAATGATGTAATCCAAACGATTAAAAGACTCTAAAAAACAATTGAATGAAAACAAAATTAACTGCAGTCTTTACGAAATTTACCCATTTTAAACAATTAGAAAAAAATAGAATATGCACTATTTCTTAAATTGAATAATAAATTACAATTTTTTATATTTTTTTCGAACTATCTCATTTACAAAAAAAAGTGTAATTAAAGAAATAAACCAGTGCGACTGCCAATATTATAAACATAAATATGTTTATAATATTGGCAATATAATACAATAAAAATTTGAATCATCTTCATCTAAATTCTTTAGTTTTATTTTGTTTTAGAAAACAAAGTTCTTGTTGAAAAACCCTGTATATATGTTTACAACTTTTTAAAACCATGTTAACGCTGCCGATAAGTAAGAGAAAGAGCAAATACCAATAGTTTAAGGTTATTCACAAAATATAATTGTTAAAGTTCACTCTAGGGTTTGCTGGAAGAAAACTCAATTTTTGACTTAAGCTCGCCTTTGTACATCTTTTTTTTATTTACAAATGTATTTATCTGTTTGTATACATTAAAGAATAATTAAATTATAGTTTTCGGTGCGCAACTAGACGCAATTCCGTTTAATTCCATAGTTCTTTGCCGATCACTGCGGCAACGAGTGCCATTTATAGCACATCAGTGTTCGGTCGCCCCCGGTAATTGACGAGTTGACGGGACACGCGTTGCCGCCCAAAGCGGGCCCAAATACGACAGCGCGGACATGTCGCTCAATCTAATTGGCCAGTGGCTAATGAGATCACACGATAGGCCGGCGTCGCAAAGCGAATGTCGGGCGCTCGCCCGTCAGGTGCCGCACGGAGACGGGGGCAGGCGACACGGTGCCGTCCGGAGCGACCGGCAGATCGCGCGTCTAGATACCACGCGCTGACGTCCGATACTGCGATACAAATGATAGCATCTGCGCATAAATCAATTTTTTCAAAGGATTTTTCCTGGGACGGTGTTAAAGCGAAAAATTATATAAAATATACAACATGTATGAGAGAGACGAGGTTGAATGTAAGTGCCTTCTCTTATAAAACGTCATATTTGCTTTAAGAAAACCTTTCAGTTATTAGAAACAAGAACCTACAACTACTCAGATGACTACCCGATTCACAATATTGAAATGAAATTATTTATTTGGCTGAAAGCTTGTTATAGTAGTACCACAAAAATAAGTTACTTCGATGTACTTAGACAGTAAGTACAGTAAGTACAGTTTTTGTAACAGTTTTGCAATGAAATAAAATGCAAAAGGATATCTAGGAAGGTATTCGGTATTTTAAGGTATTCGGCAAAACACACATGTGACAGTATTATGACTTATCTTTTTTTTATTTTTATCCCCAGTTGTCAACACAGTTTGATAGCGACGTGTTCCTTTATTGTATTTAATTATCATGTATTTTTATAAAGGAATAAATAAATAATACATAAAATAAATAAATCACGTAACCAATTTGGCGAGCAATTTTGCCTTTAATG
>WUAW01025238.1:48473-58683 GCA_017165845.1 Thaumetopoea pityocampa
GATATTTTTCACCCGCCCCGCACCATAAGATGGTCCTTCGAACCATATAAGAATAAAAAGAAGTCTCAATGTTTTTTGAAATTACAAAAAAAATGAAATTTACTTACAGTAAGTACATTTCACTTCGTCGTGGTGAAAAAAAAAATTATGGACACGACTATGGCAAGTTTTTTTAAAAAAATTGATGTAACTAACCAATATTCCAAAATGGTATAATACTCTAGGGAACCCAGCAACAAAAAATATACGTATTTTTCGCCATGATGAGTGAAAGCGGACTGTAAATAAAAATATCTTTCATAATTTTAGGGGAAAAAAAATTCATTGATTCTTGTGTAAAACTTAAGTTGTGGTGGATAGCAGTTCTATTTAGGTTGCCGATATCAGAAATATTTGAAAGTCATGGTAGGTAAAAATATCATAAGGGTGTGTCAATTTTCGAAGGATTTTTTTTTGTAATTTTAAAAAACATTGAGATTACTTTTTTCTTAAGTAGTCATGAACAGGTGCTTGCTTATCATTGAATTTTGAGGCACAGTGTAGGGGACTAAACTTTATATTACAAACTTGGGTAGACTTATGTCTAACAAAGAACCAAAAGAGCTGAAATGAAGAAAATGTATATGACTATAATTTAGCACTAAACTCATTCTATTCAATACAAACCTACAAGAAATCATAATCATATCTCCCAAAGCGTTGTCAAACACAATTGGATACATGAACATCCATAATTTCATCAAAACATAACACATAATTATGGGAAAAACTGCTTATCGCTAACTTCAACTTGGCAGCCTTCAAATAAAGAAACTTTATGTTTTTAAAAAGCTGGCAAAGCCTCAGTAAGCCTTCCAATATAGTTGTTTTCTATTGGATTTTTTATATTATTTTATATGTGACAGCAAACACTATTAAAAAGAAACCTTTCTGTGAAAACAATACCAGAATTAATTGTAAAATAAGGTAGTAATTAATATTTTTAAAATGGACATAAGGACATATAAAATCTCTTTATTTCTATCACATTACCTACACCATAATGGTGGTGATGTCATAAAATAGTAAATGCACAATTTTTTTGTAACTTGCTGATTACCACTACTATCAAATTTGAAAAGTTTCTAACTTATTATTGACCTGATTTATAAAATTATTTTTATTTTCAATTTTATATATCATAACTTGTTGATAAAACTAATAAAAAAAAATTGATCAACTACTCTATTATGTGATTAACTCCAAAAGTGATTTCAAACTAATTAATTAAAATTTGGTCAATTGGCAAAAGCACAACCTCGAATCAAGTGATAATGGCCAACATTAGGACTTTATTCCCTGCATGATTTTAAAAGTTTAATGACTTTTTGCTTAATATTTAATTAAATATTCGAAAACTAGATTCATCGGGCTATTCAAAACTATATTAAACATACCCTTAATACTGTAAATTAGGCAACTATATAGGTTAAAATTTAAAAAATCCTCAGGGGGCCCACATTTTGCAGATCTACCCTATTTGATATCATTTGATTGATGTGATGTGATTACAGATTTGTTTGACGTTATTATTATGAGTAGAAAAATCTTTCCCTTATGCCATGATGATGGCACTGGTTACAATATTAAAATAGATTACTAGACATTGGTTCCATCAAGATTATTTCTACCTTATACTTTAGCATTAACTTGACTTAAATCAGGGTCTACTGTTGTTGCAAATGTAGTTATGAGGTGGATCAGTCTTACTAAGACTGATTGCTATCCTGTATCATGTCCATAGCTCTCGCTATCCCTGAGGTGACTAGTGCCACTTAGACACCAGCTGGGATACAATGGTGGTATTTCTGCTGTAACAGAACTTAAATAAATTTAGGCTCTCCTTATCTTTTTCTAATCCAAACACCAAAACGAGACAGCTACAATTTTGATACTGTCAGTTTTGTTTAGATACATCAAAATTAAAAAATTAAACATTAAAATTAAACATGACCTCAGAACATGCACACTATATGCCAAGTCATGATTTTTGTACCTCTTGACAGAAATATAGGTTGGTACTACTCGCTAAAAATGTTTGCTATTCCGTTTTGGTGTTTGGCATTAGAAAAAGATAGGGAGAATCTAAATTTATAATAGTTCAAATTGTGTTACATCAGAATTGACACTACTGTTTGTTATACATGTCTCAACAAAGATTATTTCTAAACTAGATGCTCAATCTATTGAGTAAGATTTGTTAATCTAACTAATGGAAACTCGATTAACGGGACTAGTTGTAGTTTTCTCGTATTTTGTACGTATTATTTTGTAATTATACTTTTTCGCTTGTATTGTTTCCGGCTGATTTTGATATCACGTAAAAAGATACAATTAAAAAAAAATTTCCTACTATATTTCAACTGTTTGTCTGTTTGTTAATAAAATAAGCGAGTCTAAAGAAATTCGATATATTCTGAAATTACTAAAAAGGATAAAATGCGACACAAGCAGTGTAAAAAATTTGTGACGACCCTGACCTTGATCCTGACCTAATATTACATAAAACATAATGCTAGGTGTTTGTTAAAAACAACAAAAACAAATTAAACTTACAGACAAGAATCAATGTTTTTAAGAAATTGTTAAGAGATACTTTTTCATATGTACATATTGTCACGAGCGGTTCATTGACCTTGTTGTTACCGCGCCTTTGTGGTAACCGATGGAGATACCTAAATCTAATGTATTTCCTATAATGAACCGTATCGCTGCGACATAGGGTCGAAAGTCCACTGACGATGGGGCTTGTTTACAAAAGCCCGTCGTGTTTACGCTATATTTTCCCACGGTTACTGGGCGAGTCCCCGATTGTTCTCGAAACCTGGGCCAGCCTATATATAGACGCGACGCCCTCGCAGCCGAGTTAGTTGACGACTAGCGAAGGGAGCGATTCGGAGCGAACAAAGGCGAAAGGAAAAATTAGACGAATACCTGCATGTACTACGGTTACCGAAACTTACTCTGCGATTGGAATACGTTATTTACGGAAGATTTCGACAAATATTTGCTTGGACGACGGTTACTGATTGTACTCTGTAATTTGGATACATCTTTCTTCTTAGATAAATCAACTTTTTCACACAAGCGGCATTTACTTTAGGCCGGCCCATAACAATATGTATACATGTATGTACAAAAATATTTTCATTAATTACTAAAATACTGCAATCTTAAGCATGAAATAAAATACATATATGGTTTAATTGGTTTAAAATATTTGGTAATGTTCATTTAGTAATCATGAAATAAAATATTTATGTAGTAATATACATACACTCAGGCCAATATCCCATAAGAGTAGACAGAGACTATAGTACATAGATACAGTCATTCCTCTTTCCTATTGGGGTAGGCAGAGACCACATCCTTCCACCTGTCACAACCGTTTACTGTAGCAAAGTGTGGTTTGGCACTGCAGGCAACAAGATGTGTCAGGTGATGGACCACGACTGTCATTTTATAAGGTTCAAAAGTGTATGTTCCTCATAGCGTTCCCACAACTCAGTGGAGAACAAAGAGGATGATGTAGGAAAAATATATATAGAGCAGGGAATGTAGAATTTAGGGAAAAGACTAAAGGGTATAAGATACTACTGTCTCGGAAGCAGTAAGAAGAGATAGTAGTAGCTCGATGGGCTGGAGTCGCTTACCCATATACTTAAGTCTATTTGCCGGACAGGCTAAAAGACTAAGTATTCCCTGACCTATATACATAGTAATATCTATGTACATATTTATTCACACTTGGTTGTCAGATAATCACGAATCTGTTAAACTGAGGACCAAATAATCGAGTCTTTATTGTAACACTGAATTGCAATAAGCATTACTTAACTCAGAGATTGGCTTGAATGCAGGCTATTGGCCTATTCATCTTACCATACTGTATATAGAGAGGAAAGGTCCTAAAAATCATAATAATATATACCTGTACTGATTACATTCACCATGATAATTATAAACTCATGTTACTCAACTCACCCTCCTTTATCATCTTGTTAAAGTCAAAACCCTGTGCAGCCAAGAAATCCAAGCTGGAACTTTGGCACAGAAACATTTTCTCTGGACCAGGTCTACCACGCGGGAACAAGTAGAAGTTATAGGCATCATTCATATAATGTTTCTTCTTTTCATCCCAATAAAATGCACACAACCCGTATTGAATTAACATGAAGTCAGTACAACCTTTTAACAGGCATAGGTAGTATTCTTCGGGAGTATCAAATATAGACACATCCCGACCATTCATTAAACCCGTAAACTCTGTATCAATCACTAAAAAGTCAGCTTTATCTATCGACGCACTTATCAAGGGCAATGTTTCTCTGAAATCTGAAAAAAAACAACGTTTACCCTAATGAATATTTAACGCACATAAATTGTTAAACAGAAAACAATGATATGACTAACTTTTGCGAACCACTTCCATTGTGTTTATATGGTATATTTATTTTACTTATAATAATGTCATTTATTAATTACCAAGATACTTTAAACTCTACAAATATTATGAATCACATTACAAAATAAAAAAAACATACGCTAAACAGCAGTTTAGAAAATTAAAATAAAATCACAGACTGGATTTGTAATAAAAGGACAGATTTTATTTACATACAGAAGATATGGGCATAGGTACAGTAAATATAAGCATCAAAGACAGTAAGGAAACAAGGTGAACCGTATTTAAAAAAAATACTTAATACAATATATTCTTATCGTGGCCATATAATATATGACGTACATAATATATAATAACTTTTTAACATTTACTGGAGAACTGGCCGAGTGCCAAAGGATTGGTGTAAAACGGTTATTATGTTCCACTTTATAAAGATAAAGGATCGCAGCAAGAATGTAGGAATTACTGTGGAGAAAGCCTTCTCAGTATCATTGGAATGAATCTTTTGAATTTAATTTGCAAAAATTTTGATTGAAAGGGTAATGCATGAAACTGAAGAAAAATTGTGAAATTTGTAAGCAAGAATTAGAAGAGGAATAAGCTGCGCTGATCAATTCTTCTCTTTAAGGTGCCTATCAGTAAAACACATGTCCAAATTTAAAAGTCTTTTGCGCCTTCATAGATCTTAAGAAGGCTTATGATCAAATACAGAGGCACGAGCTACAGTCGACGCTGGTATCGTACGGAATTGATAACCGCGTGGTGCAGATATTAAAATCTCTTTATGAGAATTTAAAGACCTGTATCAGAGTAAATGTACACGAACTGGTTTCGTCTGAAAAGATGTAAGACAGGGATATGCTACGTCTCCCTGGCTTTTAAAACTTTATATAGACAGCTGTCTGTCGAATTTGATACATATGAAGTGAGGACTAAATAGATATGGATATGTCAAATCTCTCTTATATGCTGTTAATCAAGTATTACTTGCTCCCTTGGCATGGGAGTTACATGTTCAATATAGTAAATTAGGCATACAAGATGAAAGGAATGAAAATTAATGTAAGACGAAAATATTGGTAATTGTTGAATAAAGTCTATGGTTATGAACTAATAGCTGCCTTTAAGAATTAAAACGTATTAATTTTTATTAGCGCTAGCAGCAGCAGTATAGAAGTAATAAAACATTCAATAGAATATTGAAAGATGTTTTAACAAGATAATATTTTAATAAAATAATGATAGAAAAAATTTAAACAAGACAGCTAGTCAAAATAATACAATCCTTTTTCAAATATTAAATATAAATACATCGCAGTCTAAGAAGGTTTTACCTTAACACTTTCTCTCGATGTGTAGACCTAACCAATTCACTAGCTGTTTAAGTCTATGTCTAGTTAGTGGCTTCGTAAAAACATCTGCCAGCTGTAGTTCGGTTCCGATTTTCTTCACAATAAGATTTCCATTCGTCACTAGCTCACGTACAAATAAATGACGAATTCTTATGTGTTTGCTCCTTCTATGAAACTTATGGTTTTAGGTTAAACGTACAGCTGTCTCATTATCTACGTGTAAAATTGGTACATCATCTATCTTCACTAATCCACTTATAAAACGAGTTAGCCAAATGCTTTCTCTTGCTGCCTCACTGGCTGCGACAATCTCGGCTTCTGTTGTAGATATAGCAACACTCTGCTGTCTCTGACTGAGCCATGGTACTGTTCCACCAGCATATAGACATAAAACGCCAGAAGTTGATCATACCGTAGTAATATCTCTTCCGTGATCGACATCACATCACTGTAACATTTTGTTTTACTGTTTTATAGTTTCTTTTATAAAGGATACCTGTATCTGGAGCATACTCCAAATATCTAACAATGTACTTCATTCTCACACAATCTGCTTGAGTTGGATTCTCGGCTCTTCTGGAGATGACACTCACAGCGTACTCGATATCAGGTCTAGTACCAACCATATGATATGCAAGTGCTCCAACAACTTGCCTCTAATTCCTAATAAAAGTAATCTTTAACCTTCTCTGATCTTTGAGTTACGTCTTACTTCGACTTACTATTGGAGTCGTCACCGGTCTGGACTCTTACATTCCAAATCGCCTTAAAATTTTATTCACATAGGCTGTCTGATGAATTCTTACATTCTTTTCATTTTCATTATTTTTTAAAATTTCATCATAGTTCTCCTCATACTCCCCCTCTAATATAATAGATTCCTCTTGTTCTTGTAAACCTATCAATGTATCTTCAAATTCTGGCTCATCGCTGCTAGTAACAGGAGCTTCAACACCTTGATTTCTTTCACATCCAGGCTCGCTGCACCTTTCAATAGATGTATATCTCTCTGGATCTTACTAGAGAGTTTAATTCTTTGTGCCAAAGTTTATAAGCATCGTCGTTACCATAGCAAATTAGTATGCACTTCTTTGCCTTTTTCTGCATTTTATTCAATTTCTGTTTAGGAATTTATGTGTAGCAAATTGAGCCAACAATTCTCAAATGTTTTTTTGGAGTTTCTTCCCAAACCACGAATCGAACAGAGACTTTCCTTCCACAGAGGTTGGCCCTGTTCTATTCAATATGTAAACAGCAGTCTGCACTAACTCTACCCATGAAAACTGAGAAAGCTCTTCATTGCATCATATCTCCAGCCATTTCAACGATTGTACTGTTCTTCCTTTCACTATAGCCATTCTGTTCAGGCGTATAGAGCATGACTAAGCGTTGGCATATCCAATGTTTTTCTAATTCTTTGTGTACTTTCTCATTATAAGGTCAGGGAGTACTTAGCCTTTTAGCCAGTCCGGCAAACAGACTTATGTATACGAGTAAGCGACCCCGCCCTATCATTCCGAGACAGTAGTATCCTAGTCCTTTTCCTAAATTCCATATTCCTTACTCTATACACATTTCCTACCTCATCCTCTTTCCTTTCCTCTTCACTAAGCCGTGGGAACGCAATGAGGAACTTTAACACTTTTGAACCTTATAAAATGGCGGCATCATGGTTCGCCACCCGATACGTCTTCATGCCCGCAGGGGAGAAATGTGGGTTGCGGATAACCACTTTGCTATATTAAACGATAGTAGCAGGTGGAAAAAAGTAATCTCTGCCTACCCCAGTGGGAAAGGGGCGTGACTATATGTATATATGTAGTATAAATTATAGTCTCTGCTTACCTTTATGGGATATCGGCGTGAGTATATGTATGAATGTGTACTTTCTCATTGTCAAATTCGCCGCCATTATCGCTTAGAAATACGTTAATTTGGTAATCTGCTACCTTCGTTTCTGCTAACATCAGACGCAGTAACTCAGGTACTTTCGATTTATTTTTCATTATATAAATGTATCGATATTGAGAAAATTCATCTTTAAATAGAACAAAGTCCCCAGACTGAGAGCAACTTAGTGGAAACGGACAACAAACATTCGAATTTATGCGTTCTCCTGGACTGACTGCTTTTTCTCGAACACCAAATTTTCATCTATGTGCTTTTCAAAAGATACATCCTTCACATAAACTTCCACTATCCTTTGACTTCACGTCAAATTCACTCTCAACGACTCGAACTCATGCGTTCATAATAAAACCGTAATGTATCGACGCCATTACGCTCTCCTTGGTAATAATAGTTAATATAATTTATGTTAATGTTATTTTAGCAACCCGCAGTAGGACAGCGTGGTAGACTACGGCCTAATCCCCGTCTTGATTAGAGGAGGTCCGTGCCCCTGTCGTAAGGCCGAATATGAACTGGGGATGAAGGTGATGATAATTTATGTCCTTAGTTCCCAAAGTGGTCCAGGTGGATCCCCAGCGATCTACGGGAGTTTTGGGAATATGGTAGAAATGTAACTGCAGGGGGTCCACGAGAACCAGCTAAATTTTGTAAGTGGTCTATCAGAAAAAAGGTCTGGAAACCTCTTGCTTATGCAGTATAATGTAATTAACACTTCCGCTACCTATGACGCGACAGCGCGTGATGGGGCGCCAACGTTAAGAACCCGATCACTCGCCTGCGTGGATTAAGCGCGGAAATAATGTTATAATGTGTAAATGGCCTTCCGGGTAACCACATTTCTACGGCGAGGCAATAACTATTAACACAGCCTCACAAGATCGGTACTCGGCAGTGGATGTATCAAGCACATTACATTAGTGGTCTAGTGGTGTAATACACGACTCACAATCAAAAGGTCGTGGGTGATTCCAGTCCCGTACCACCATGTTATTTCAAACTCACGACGGTCTTCCATAATGTAGGCACCAATGTACTCACCGGAAAAGAAAAACTTCGTAGGGAAACCTGCATGCCTTCATAGGTGTGTGGTCAACCAACCTTCACAAGACCAGGGTGATAGACTACGGCTTAATCGTCCTCTTAATTAGAGGAGGTTTATACCACTAATGGCGACGAATATGGACTGAAGATTATGGCGATGAGTATATTTTTAATAAAAATCCATTTTACTCAATGTAATATTTTTTTATTTAAATGAAGATAAATTAATCACAACCTACTTCCTTAACTGAACATTTCACATTCACAATAAAGAGTTATGTAAATAACAAAACTAACACAATTTGAAATGACAGAGTCGTATTCTGCCCTCAGAATAAAAACATAATACATATTATACATTTGTTTATGTTTATATATTATATATTCATAAATTGTACATTTAATATTAATACGTGAAAATTACTTTTAAAATAAACTAATATTTATATATTTTCTTTTTATAGAACAGCAAAGGGATCCAAGCCCAAACAGCCTCATCTGATATAAATTTATAGTAGTATTCAATTTTGATATTGTAACCCGAAGCCAAGTCTTCATAACCTTCTCTGACATAGATACATAATTTTTACGAGTCCTTTAGATCTTCATTTCAATAATATTCGCTTTAACAATAAAATATCATAAATAAACTATAAGTTGTATGTTTAAAATTATTAAGCACGTGTATTTTTGGTGATTTAAATAAATGAAGCGAAAATATTTAAAGTTCTTATATAACAGGAGATAAATTTTGCTGTTGTTTAGTATGTACCTACTAAACACCATAGAATTATATCGTTTAAAATCTTAGAGCAATTTTTCAATATGACTAGATAAATGTTCGTAAGCACTCTTATTTCTATACAGATGGATGTTTGCTTTTACTTTCTTCATAAGAAGTTTAGGGTCAATCTCGCTCATCATAACGAGGGCATCTGAAACATAAAAAAAACGTTATGTCACTTAACCGACATGGAACAGCGATACGATTTCTGAATTTAACAACCGACAATACTATCCAACTGGGCCAATCAGGATGTTCAAAAAGACGAGACATCCAGGGCCGTAAAACCGATTATTAAAAAAGGATCAACAGGTCATAAAAAAGTAATAAAATGTAAAAAGATATTACCAAGCATCTCCTTTCTGAATGCTTCTTGGGTGTCATCCAGGTGCACCAACATGGCGCTATATAGGGCATCCACGTGAGCCCCAAACACGACCGTGTCGTAGGGCTGCGGCCGATGCTTGAACAGAGTGCACAGTGTTTGCAGCGCGAACGAGCGCACCTTGTCGCTGCTATCATCCAGCCGTTTCAGTACCACTGCGATATATATTCTATACTATTATAAAATTGTTAAATGTCAATTTTTTTAAATCTAAGATTAAAGAAAAACTACTCAGATCGACTAATTAAGGGCTTCTGAAACCAAATCCGTCGATGTTTGTTTGTTCGGGCTTC
>WUAW01025238.1:58689-70729 GCA_017165845.1 Thaumetopoea pityocampa
AGTAAATTTTGGTTAAACCGTTACAGTCTTAAAGGTATTATTCCGACTTAAATACTGCGGCATGTTTCATCAAAATTGGTCCAGTAGAATTGAAGATACAGATCCCTGTTTTAGTAGTCACTGTTAAGATAAGAGAGGTCAAGTAAAAGTGGTTCTTGACTTTTTATATAAATCTATGATTGTTTCGAGTATTTACCATGTACCGGAAAACCGACATTCACGTGGGCGGAGGCGCGGGCAAAAGCTAGTATATAATAATTTTCTGAATGTGTTCCGTTAATATATTTATAATACATACTAAATACGTTACGATTACGTCACCAAAATGGCGGCCAGGCTCATTGGCAATTTTCGGGTCTAATACCCGGCATCATGCTGAGATGCAATCCCATTTGGTACCGTAATTCTGCTCACTCTCTCTCTTTCTATCTTCTATCACCCTCCCTCCTCTTCTGTTGTCAACTCAACTCGTTACATCTTCTAGCAACCAGAGGAAGAGTAGAGCAACGCCATTACTATGAGAATGACACACAACAATACCAAATATCATTATTATTATCAACAGCCAGTGCAAGTTCACTGTTAAACAGGGGCCTCTTCCACGAGAGAGAAGCATTTGCCATATTCTCCATAATTAGCAGAAGTTCGTTGAATCACAGGATAATAGCAATAGCTCATACTATCCCGGTGCATCCCTCAGCCGGATCTCACAGCAGCCACGCGAAGAGTTGAAATGACGCATTTATAATGGCAGGGCCAATAGCAACGCCACATATGGCACTCACCAAAATACAGTTTATGAAGTATCTCAACGGTAAAGCAAGCCCGCTGCTTGGCCAGAACGGCGAGGCAGCATACAGCCCGCAGTGTGTGCTGTCTAGTGAGCGTCGAGTTATCGTCCACCAGACCGGCCAACAGAGGCACCATCTGCTCCAGCAGTGGCTCTATGGACTCTTGAGATGGAAACAGGTTCACTTCCTGGTGGAAATTAACATCAATTGATAATGAAATTAATTATGTAATCTATACCGATAGTTTACGTCATTATTCTATAGGATGAGCGATATGTTCCGCGGTCGCGTCTAAATTTTTTTTAATTTTGACAAGTCTAAACGAAACTGACAGCACCAAAATTGTAGCTATCTCGTTTTTGGGTTTGACATTAGAAAAAGATAGGGAGAGACTAGATTTAAGTAAGTCCTGTTACCGCAGAATTACTACCTATATCATAGAATTAAATGATCCTACAATGAATGTGAAGCTATCAATTCAAAATATGTGTTGAAATCATTAATTCGTGATTAAAAAAGGAACCTAATATCAAGTACAAGTCCAATAAAAAGAAACGCACAAGATGTTCTTCATATTGCATTTGCTTTTTTTCTTTCTTTCATTTATTAAACTATAAATAATGTTATACAAATATTTAGATTATTTAGAGTCAAGGAGTACTTGGTCTTTTAGCCTGTCCGGCAAATAGACTTAAGTATACGGGTAAGCGACCCCGGCCTCCCGAGCTACTACTGTCTCTTCCTACTCCTTCGAAGATAGTAGTACCCTATAGTCCTTTTCCCAAATTCCATATTCCTTGTTCAATATACCTTTCCTACCTCATCCTTTTTCCTTTTCTCTCCACTAAGCCGCAGGTACGCTATGAGGCACTTTAGTCACTTTTGAACCTCATAAAATGGCGGCGTCGTGGTTCGCCACCCAACGCGTCTCGTTGCCTACGGGGGCGAACTGTGGGCTGCGGATTCGGTCTCTGCTTACCCCAATGGGAAAGAGGCGTGACTGTGTGTATGTATGTAGTATATACTATGGACTCTGACTACCCTTATGAGATATCGGCGTGAGTTTATGTATGTATTTAGATTATTATAGTCCCTCTAAATCAGATCTACTCAAACTTTTTTTATCTGGTAGACCACTTGCCATGTTTTTAGGTTTTGGGTAAACCCCATGCTTAACTTTCTTTCATTTTTCTTTTCTTTTTTAAAAAGACACCTCCCGCATTAGGATTAATTCCTGTGTCGCGGGGACTTTACAAACATTCAAATAACGAGAACACAGAACACCCAGACTCAGAACAACAATTTGTAGATTACACAAAGTTGTTGTCCCACAACCCGATGGGGATCGAACCCACAACACTCGACAGCGCAGTGGACGCTTAAACTACTGCGCTATCCGTGCAGCCAAACCAATTTTAAATTTTGCAAATTCATCAACTTCAAATGTATTTTTAGCTTACTTTGAAAGATTTAAATTTCTAACTGTAGTAAAATCATAGTCGACCCCCAATCGGGGTCGATATAAACCACTTTAGGTATCATTGGTCTAAATAATCGTCTAATGCAGATCAGAAATATACATGTATTGTGTATTCCTAATTCACATTCGACAACAAAAATTATCGGCGGCTAAACAATGGAAAGATTTTGGTCTTTTATGGAAAGAAAAAAACGCTTCTATTCATAATCTTTATAGTCAGAATTTTATATATGAAGGGTACAAAAGCAATGGCGACATTGTCGATGCAGTAGGAGTGCATAAACGTAATTATATTTAGTTACTCTTTGGGTTTTCCTCACAAATCTCTCCGTCGGCCATCTTGTTATTCGTGATTTTAGGGTAACGTGATTGGCTAATATATAGACAGTATCAATGTCGTCTCTAAACGTCATAGTACCGTTTTTTTTTAAATGGACAGTGGTTTCTTTGCTTTTATACCCCTCATGTATGCATGCATGACTGCACGTACCTTGTTCCCACTATCGCCATCTCCCCCGTTCTCTAATCGAAGCGTATCTTCAGGTGGATTCTCCTGCAACGCAGCGCACAGGCACGCCACGGCAGCGGTACGAATGGCCTCGGCCGTACGTCCCGCCGACCACACTAGATTGGGCATTATTACTTCTGCAATAGAACATTATGACTGAAACGGTACAAATAATAATAATATTCTGGACCTTCACGCGCGTTGATCTAGTTCAATGATACTCAAAGTGGTCTATATCGACCCCCAGGGGTCGACAATGACCTGCAAGGGGTCTACGTCAACGGTCAAAACACATTTGAAGTTAATAAATTTACAAAAATAATAATTTAAAATAAAAATTATATTAACTACGCTTTGGTGGTCTATCCAAAAGTGAAAAACATTACAAGACTACTACACTACAAGACAAAAAAGTTTGAGGACTTCTGATCTAGTCCCAAACAAGGAATCCCTGTATCTTAAGTATTAGACAACGATATACATACTTATATAGATAAATACTAATACATATACAGATTAATACGTCCATGACTCGGACACAAATATTTGTGTTCATCACACAAAATTTGCTCCTACCGAGAATCAAACCCAGGACTCATTGACACAGAAAGCAGGGTCATGTCCACTGTGCCATTCAGTCGTCAAATAAGAAAAAGTAGACTAGAAAATGCCCTTAAGTACGAAAGTTTAATTCAAAAAGTAGTTTAGAAAAAAGCTGATTATTTTTTTAAACGTCCGTAAGTAAAAACGTAATCCTGTAGATTAGCTCCATTTCCCTCCAAGAGGACGAAATTAAGTTTTGGGGAAATCTGGACTAAGTCCTAAGATGATGAGATCCCTTTACACACCTTGTCTTAATAGTAAGGTTTACAAACACCAATAAGAATATTCGAAATAACTATGTATTTAAAACAACTACATATATTAACGAAGAATCTACCTTCAATGACAATCTTCAAAAACGCCTCTAGCTTCTGCTTCTCACACTTGCTAAAATTAGTCTGACGCTGCAAGAGGACTGTGGAGAGGCTCGTAAAGATCCTCAGCTTCACTTCGGGATCTACTTTGGGAGTCGCCAGGCATTCTTTCAGGAGGGGCGCTATAAGATGTAACTGTGCGCCCATCGCTGAACCTGATAAATAAATCACCTATATTATTTTCGAAATCAGTTTCAGTTTAAAAACTTAACACATTCACTGCCTGTCACTCGGATCCGAGTGGTGCAGTGCCGTTGCAAAAGTATTGCCCACTCATATCTGAGCGACTAAATTTAAAAAAAAAAAATATTTTGGTTCCCGAAATTTGAATTTACTCAAAAAATTTATAATATGTTATAAACGGTCTAATTTCATTACAAGAGGATTAACACGTTGCTTTTGAATTATGTAAATATCATTTTTAATTTGGTTTTTATGAGCTTTCCCCAAAAACCGTAGTAAATTCGTCAAATTCTGTTCCGGTTATAATCGCATAGGCACCTCTTATTCATTCGCCAGGCAGTGAATGTGTTAAGAGCCATATCCACCAGCCCCCCCCCCCCCTTTTTTTTTACGTGTGGGAAATGTACCTGACCGCATCTCCCGTGCCGTGGGCAACAACACGAGAGTATGTGGGGCCCTCACCTACTAAAACCTCACACGACATCCGTCTTGGCCCATATGCAGGATTCGCGTTAGCATTCTACTGCGTTTCGGGCATTGGTTGGCTTGCGCCGACCTCTCCTAGTGAAGGCGCGCTGGATGTAGCGCGCCGCCTTCACGGCCTGCTTCTGATCGAGCGGCGGGGTTGCCCCCCCCGTCGCATCCACCAGCCCCCCTAGCCAAGTTGACTTTCTATGATACAATCGTTAACGATAACAGAAACGAAAGTATTGGAATGACATTTCTAAACGCCAAATCACTCGTAACTTATCGATTAAAAATGTCATTACGATGCATTTTTGTCGCTTCTATTGGCGTTAACGATTGTAGAAAGTCAACTTGGCGGGGGGGGGGGGTAGGGGGGCAGAATTGTCATTTGGACTGTCCTTTTGTTTTATCACGACTGAATACATTGGATTCTGTAAATTATGTATTATATCATCGTCGTAATCATTACCATCTACTGTGATCTCCTTTCAGAATAAGATGGATTAAGCTATAGTCTTTTATAGGCATTGGCCTAATGGGAATTGACAGAGTTTACACGCCGTTGAGAAGAGGTTTCCTGACAATGTTTTCTTTCACCGTTTGAAGCGAGTGATAATTAATTATTAATGCACACTATATTTCGAAAAGTCAGGGATGCATGCCTTGGATTCGAACTCAAAATATAAGACTTGGCATGAATGGTCGTACCACTGGACTATCAAAATACGAATATCGACATACATACGAGTATATACATACACTAACGCGGGTGGGTAGGCAAGGTCCACAGTTAAAATTGTTGTGGGTATTTTAGCTTTAACTTGATAAAAAAATCGAATGTTGTACAACAGCAAAACAGATGAAACTACTGACAAGCTAACAGTTGATTGCTCAATTTTTGTTTTGGCGAAATAAATGAATATACATACATACATATCGCACTCCTCGATCAAAACTGTTTCAAATCTCGACATTAGTAACAACCTCATTTTCTGATCCCTTTTGTCCATTTCGGAATACTGATTTCTAACGTCATCTAGTTACTATCAGGAACATAGTATAGCCCTATTTTCAATAGATAATCGAGACAGGAATCAGAAAATGCTGTTATCTTAAATCGAGAATTTTGTGTTGAATCAATTTTGATCCAGGGGTGCGATTGAATAAAATGAAAATTGAATATTTTTTTAAGACAACTCCCGCATTGGGATTAATTCCTGTGTCGCGGGTACTTTACAAACATTCAAATAACGGAAACACAAAACACCCAGACTTAGAACGACAATTTGCGGATTACACAAAGTTGTTGTCCTGTGTGGGGATCGAACCCTCAACACTCAACAGCGCAGTGGACGCTTAAACCACTGCGCCATCCGTGCAGTCATTAAATCCACCATAAATTGAATGATTCTATTACATACAAGTAAACTTAATGTAAGAGTATAAAAATGGATGAAATTCAATATTTACGCACTAATAGGACGTACCGGTGTGCAACAGGACACAGTCCAACAGGCACTTGTCGGGAGTGAGCGTGTTCCACGTAAGCGCGTCACTAGTAATCGCCGCCAACACCTTCCCGATGTGTCTATCGTACAACGAGGTGAGTGTTCTACTGCACTTCACAGTGTGACGAAGCTTGTCCAAATTAGCTGAAAATATATACTAATAGAGAGCTACATTCGAAGTTTCTCTTAGGGACCGAATCCAAAAACGAGGTGATTGAGCAAAGAAGTGGATTGAATTGATATATGGTACATAGATCATCGAATTAGTAAGTTGAAGCCAAAGAAGATGTCCTCTATCGCCTCTCGCATTATATGCGTCCAGTGAATGAGCGAGCTAATTTCTGTATCTCTTTACCTCTAAAGCAGTGGCACATAGCTTGCAAACCAATGAACGTTGACGTCTTAAGTTGCTGGAATGGCGACCCCGAAGCGGAAAGCGTAGCGTGGTTCGAGCCCCGACTAGATGGACCGATGACCTGATGAAGGTTGCGGGCTATCGGTGGATGCAGGCGGTTCATAGCCACTCTGTGTGGCGATTATTAGAGGAGTCCTATGTCCAGCAGTGGACATCTGTGGGCTGATCTGACGATGACTTTATTTTCAATTATATACTTGTGTGAACAGCAATTCTTGGCGCTTTTGACACTTATAAGTAATCATAGTGATATTTGGATGCCAGAGTCCAGATGTGTTTGGCTCTGAACCAAAGAATTCAAGAGTTGACAAACAGTATGCACTCAAAATATCCCCATTAAAATAGTATAATTAATATAAAATAGTATAATTAATATAAAATAGTATAATATAAAATTTTCGAAAATAATATAACAAAACTACTCTTAGTTTCAAATAATTTTATATGTGTTTCATTAATAAAAAATTAAAAAAAAAACATTTTTCCGCCAGTGTTGGTGGTCTATGGCAAGACAAAAAATAATCAAATTGTCCCTCATCACTAAAGGGTTAAGAACTACTTCTTAGAGATCTATATTATAAATGTATGAGAACTATGTACATTTCTAAAGTGAATTTTGTATTAGAATGCGTCTTTACAATAGTTATTCTGAAACAATACATAAGATTAACAAAAGTGTAGGGAGTAAAAACTGGATATTACTCACACAAAGCCATCAACTGTATCTGATCATCCAAAGGCATGGCGTACACGGTGAAGTTGATGGTGAACAGATGATCGGCGACCGCGTCACACGCCTCCCCGCACAAGTCCATGAGAGCTTCGGTCACGTGGAGTAAATTAGTCTGGTATTTTGGCTGGAATTTGTGGAATTAAGACAGAGGGTAGTTTGAGATCGGATGTCGATAGTGTAAAGCAGCAATGCCCAAAATGCTATAAATTTAAATCTTTCAAAGTAAACAGCACTATACTAGCTGTCAAAAATACATTTGAAGTTATTGAAATTGCAAAATTTAATATTAATTGAACGGGAGGGTCTACCTAAAACAGGGGGTCTGTGTGTTTAAACGTGTACGTGTATGTATTTGTATGTGTATGTTTATGTATGTGTCTGTCGGTTGCATGTCGTGGCCTCTCTCTCTGACCCTGTCAGAATACCAGCGCCGCATGCATCGCAGTTGAAGCATCAGCTGAGACATGGACCGATTTATGTCTCACACAATGTCTTTTTCTTGTGTAATTTCTTGTTTATATAGACTTATTTGTGAGACAAAAATAAATACTTTCCTTTCATTCTTTTTTCTTTTTAAAACCGAAAACTTCACCCTTACATTTTCTCGACTAAGTCAGTCTATTATTATTGCAGGAGATATAGCTGTCCCTATCCCTAGTTTGCCTCTAACTGTCATGACAGATACAATATTATTATGTATGTACGCTTACCTTCCTGGTCCTGCATCTATCTGGGTCAGCCAGTTCCTGACAGAGCTCCATCAACACTTTCGCGTTAACGAGCTCTGCTTTCGAGCCCTTAATGATGTTGGTTAGAACCAGGAGCGCGGGCCACGAGTCCACATCTGCCTCCAGCAGCGGCCACCAGGTCTCCGGGGTTATGAAGTAGCCAAACAACTCCGCTGCACGTTTCACCTGAGAAACGACCTATATCTTACTGCGGCCCATATAAAGTATAAGGTAAGATAGATAACATTTTTATTGACACATTATTGTCATTATATCAGCCCACAGACGTCCACTGCTGGACATAGGCCCCCTCTAAAGATTGCCACACCGAGCGGCTATGAACCGCTTTCAACTATCGATTGGCTGCAACCTTAATCAAGTCATCAGTCCACCTAATCGGAGGTCGACTCATACCACACTTCCGGCAAGTGTGGTATGAGAGAGTTCAAGGTTGCCAATCTAACACTTTAGAAACCCAACATCCATTTCAGCTTTGCAAACCTTTGAGCCATATCGGCGACTCTAGTTCTCCGGATTTGGCTCATTCCGGATTTTATCTCGTAGGGAAATTCAAAGTAAATTAAATTGAAATTATATACACATACATACACTCACAAGGGTAGACAAAGACCAAAGTTTGCCACATTCTAGGATCCTGAGTCACCTTTCTCGCCTCATTCACATCCATACATCTTTTCATACACTTTCGTCGATTAAGAGTGCTACGAACTTCAGCTTTTTGTAACAAGTTGTTGATTTGATTAAGGTAGGTTTTTCCTGGGCGCCCTTTTCCATCACTTCCACTCACATTTGCCCGTTATATTTGTTTAGTCATTCGAATCTCACATCATCCTTTCTAATTGACCAAACCATTGAAATTATGTACCTCGAGTACAA
Source organism: Thaumetopoea pityocampa (assembly GCA_017165845.1). Classification (NCBI taxonomy): domain Eukaryota; kingdom Metazoa; phylum Arthropoda; class Insecta; order Lepidoptera; family Notodontidae; genus Thaumetopoea; species Thaumetopoea pityocampa. The sequence continues at coordinate 67,378 of WUAW01025238.1, forward strand.
CTCTCGGATCGTCATCGCCAGCGCCCCGCAGCATAGTTCTCACGATGGTGTTGGCATGCTGCGTGGAGCCTTCCTCGGCGCACAGCACCAGCCAGCACAGCAGCTGGGAGACGCGCAGGCGGGCGTCCTCCTGCCACCCATCCATTTCTGACAACGGGCCAGATTGATAGATGTTATTATTGACGATTGATGGGCACAGTGGCAGGGAGCCTGCTTTCTGTGTCAATAAGTCCCGGGATCTAATCCCGATAGGGGCAAAGTTTGTGTGATAAGCACACATGTTCGTATCCAAACCATGGACGCATTTATCCTTATATGTATTAGGATTTATCTATATATTATACGTATGTAAATCGTTGTCTAGTACTCAGGAATCCTAGTTTGGGACGAGGTCAATGTGTGTGTCCAGATAAAAATTACTACGCTTGGACTTTATACATTGATATCCATAATGTAGTCAGGATGTGCGCTGCCCGTGGAGCCTTTGAAGCGAAAGTTCGCGAACTTATTTTCCAAGAATTGGTGGAATCGTCGTAATCACAATAATTTGACATTGTTTTATATGATTTAAAGATTAACCATAACATATACCATTAGTGTATAATGTTTTAATTAAAAAAAACTAACCTATTTACGACTTAACTGCTGATCCGATTCTGTTATAATAAAAGAATGACATAAATAATAAATTGACGACTGATTTGTACAGAAGCAGCGACCCTTCTTTCTGTGCCAATGTGTCCCGGGTTCGAATCCCAGTAAGTGCAAACATTATGAGATGAGCACATATGTTCGTACCCGAGTCATGGACGTATTTATCTGTATAAGTATGTATATCGTTGTCCAATATCCAGGATACAGGACCTGTATTACAGGGCATCTTATTTTGGGATTAGATCAATGTGTACCAAAGTGTCCAGAATATTATATAAAATACCTCGACAAATAGCAGGTACAATCTTCCCGATATTACTTTGAACCAGCACTCTGCATCCTAAATTCGGACGCTTAATACCCTTCGGGTAATGTGTGGGCACGTCCTTCAGGAAGTCAGTCTTCTTCTTCAAATCCTCCTCGTTCTCATCCATATACTGAAGGCCGATGTCTCGCCATAAACCATTTGCGGTGTCCCGTATTTCCTCCATGACGTCACTTAAACTGACCACAGAAAATTAGAAAGATACTCAGCCATGTAGGCTTTCATGTTTGACGACTGATCGGCACAGTAGCCTTAATGACATTTCTGTGGTAATGAATCCTGGTTTCGAAAACCGGTAGGAGCAAACTTTGGGTGATGAGCACAAATATTTGTATCCGAGTCACATATTTATGTCGTTGTCTGGTAATGTAGATACAGGGAATCCTAGTTTGGGATTAGATCGTGTGTGAAATTGTATACGAGATTAGATTGATACTTCGGTAAAAATGAAACAAGGAGTTATGTACTTTTTTCTAATGGATGCCATTTATTTTTCAACGTAATCTCCCGTTAGCTTCAAGTTCACTTGGTTGGAAGATTTTGGAGTTTTATGATCCCCTCTTTGTAGTAATCTTTTCCAAGGCCCTCAAAATATGCCTTTCTTTCTGGTGTTTCCTTTATAAACTTTTTTTTCTTTTTTTTCTTTCTTCTTCTTTTTAACCTTTTTTTTCTTTTTCAATAAAGATTTCTACAACATGCTGTGTCTTTCTCAAATGCCCTACGTACTTAAGATATACGTTATATTAATGTACTCTGTGACTGAAAATGTTTCGACCTCTTGATACGAACAATATTGTAGTCTGATGGCTAGTCTGACTTCCCATGAGAGGGGACAACCGAATAGCCTGCTTGACTCATGATGTTCCCTCAGACGGGAGTTCCGACCATAGAGGATTAATAAGTCGAATTTTTAAAAATATGCGAAATAGCGTATTGTGCGAAAGTAGAATGTGCGAAAGTCGAGGGTCGTCTGTAACCGCTGAGTTATCCCTCAATGATATGAGCGGACCTAAAGTTTTGTATGGGAAAATTATATTTTAATGTAAGAATAGAGGGTCCAACCAAAACTGAAAAACATGGCAAATGCTCGGAGTCAAAAAAAATTTAGAGATGGACAAGTCTAAATTACAGGCTCCGATTATATTTCAGGACATGTGGCATATTCTAATTCCTGTTGATCGAAACATTAGAGAAATTGTTTTATGCAAATTAACGGTGTTAGGTACTACTTATTCAAGTAAGTACCTCGATATATTTTATAATTAAAATAAACATCAAAAATCGTTTGGATGCCAGTGCCATTTGATGCAGTAAGTTTGGCTTCAAGTAACAATGAAACAAGGATTTAGCAATTGGTAACAAAAATTACATTAAAATAATTAATGAAATATTTTCGCATATAATATAAATACCTACTCTTTGTTTTGAATAAGTAAATCTATTTTTATTTTTTTTTATTAGAACAACCATATTTTTTATCATAATTTATATAACCATCAAACAGTTGATGCAAGTGGCAACCCAAGAGAAAAATTTAGCAAAATGGTCCCTCATCACGAAAAGCAGTGCTGAAGGTGGAAAGAAAAATAAGAAAATGGGAAGGATGTACCTTGTAAGTAATAATGGTATCATACGATGCCAAAAGGAATATCTGTCTTTGTATATAAGCATCCAATTTCCCACTTCCAGCGTGACCTGAATTCGAACTTGTGTATTTTCATCGAAGAGTTTCTCAGCCATTGGACTAATTGAAAGCTCAAAACATTTAGCATTGCCCGCTAATACTATAGCTCCTGAAAATATAATTATAAGGTTGTCAGACAATATTTAATAAACACATTAAAAACACAAAAATATTTCACCTTTTTCATTGTCTAATCTGCTGTGGCCATTGAATAGTAGTAACTAAGTCATTCCATGTCATGAGAAATGGTTAAGGACTGCACCAGGCCAGACTGCAGCACGATCCTCCAATTCAAATATCTCCAAAATCCCAAAACTCAAACAGCTATCATTACAGGATAACCCAATTTGGTAGTATAACACAAACTATATCCCAATTAAATTACAATAAAATTAAATTAAGAACAACACAATTCATAAGCACATTTCAAAACTACAATACACAAATAAACATACTTTTTAAGCACATTCAACCATTTTCTAGCAATAACTAATTATATGCCATGTTTCTTTAAAATCAGCAAAGTTATGAAGACTGACTGGCAAGTGTTATTTGTTTCAAGGATTCCTGAATGCAAATCCCAATAGGAATAACTGTGTGATGAGCACAAATGTTTGTATCGAGTCATAAATATATATATGTATATATACATGTATGTATATATATATATATATATATATATATATATA
>WUAW01025259.1:16557-30706 GCA_017165845.1 Thaumetopoea pityocampa
ATTATATAATTTGTTATACTTTGTTTTAATATGTTTAATAATATAAATGTTGTAGTAAAGTATAATGTAAAAATACTGTTATACACAGTATGAAAACATTTGGTAATATTTGATAAAATGTTAAATAACAAATGTTTAATGACATTTTTAAACATTTTATAACTTCAGTGTGAAGCACCATATTACTGAGTACTAATTTGAGGCCTTTAAATAAATTCTCCAAAAGATATAGTATACTCACTGTGACATATGAAGAAACCAAAAAGATAAGATTTGATAGTGATAATATATATTATTTCATACATACAAATGCAAAATCATAGTTTAAATAGTCATAATTATTTACTATTTCTAAACTAGTTAATTCAACGTATATTTTACTACGAAACCGACAGTTATATTTACATCTCTCTTAAACAAAGATAAAAGCTGTGAAGTGTTAGCATACAGTGCAAGTCATGCAACACGAAGGCGAGGCAAAAACTCATCCAGAAAAGCGTCATGAAGCTAAAAAGTTATCGAGTTATTTCCCCAGACAACGTGCAGCTATGTCTACACCAAGCATACCTAAATGTGCTCTTTGTTGTATACCCACATTTCGCCGAGGTGTTTCCAATCCAATGTGACAGAGAGCGGACCGAATTTTGACTACAAATTTTCGTAGAATTATTTAAATTATTTAATTATTTTATGTCGTAAGAGGGCGCCCAGGCAAAGCTTACCTTGACCATATCAACAATTTGTTTCAAAAAGGCCAAGTTTGTAGTACGCTTAATCGACAAAAGTGTATGAAAAGATGTATGGATGTGGATGAAGCGAGAGAGGTCTATCAGGATCGTAGTATGTGGCAAACTGTGGTCTCTGCCTACCCTTATGAGATACCGGCGTGAGTGTATGTATGTATGTAAATTTTCGTATCCTTACAACATTTTCCTTCACTGAAAGCTAAAAAGATAAGAATTAATATATATAATTATTATATGAATTATGATAATATTATTATATAAATATGATCTGCATATAGGCTTTTTGAAAATTTAATTGTATGAAGCGGGGATCGAACTAATACTTCGTGGATGCAAAGCAAGCACGAGGCCGCTCGCCAACCTACTTCTATTATGCTAATTATATAACCGTATAAAATCATTTTTTGCACTTGCAATAGGTTAACGACTTGTCATTCGTTTGTGTATATTTAATATCACTTCTTGTTAACCAACTTATATATGTATATTATCGTGTATCTAACTTCACACTTCTGTTTCAGCCAATCATAAGCATTTTGAACTCAACACAAACTTTAAATGTCGAAGTGAAAGAAAAAGAGACGAAATGTGAAGACGCAAAGTGTACTACCACTATCCAAGCTACCGCCCAACGGGACTTCTGCAGCGCCAGCGGCATGGTCATGGAGTTTGTGCACGTGCAAGTGCATGTCGGGAGCTTGAACGAGACAGTTCTTGTGAAGTACCATGTACAGTGCGCGTGCGAGTGCAGTCAGAAGGTGGAAAGGAATTCCCCCATTTGCAACAAGCGTGGCGACTTCTCATGCGGTGTGTGTGAATGTGACGCTAAATGGTAAGTGCTATATATTACAAGCAGTCTGCTCTGGTTTCAATTCCTTGGTATTTGATATTATAAGTGTATGGTATGCTGTGAGGCAACGACATAATAATGGCGTCACTCAATTTCTTCCCATAGATGAACCAGGGAAAAAGGCGTGACTGTATTTATGTATGTATATATGTATGAGTTTTTATTTGTGTTAATAATAAATAAAACTAATAAACATCTTTAAACTTACTAATAGGAAACAAATTGATAGTTCGTCAATAGTTGGCAACTTGGCTTCTGGTTAGATACATAATATTTACATAATATACCTCGAACACAAAGGGTATATTGTATTGTCGATAGAAAAACATGACTTTATTAAACAGCCAATGATGCAACATCAGGCAATAAGGTCGACTGTAACAAATAATATGAATCAACAGTAAATATTTGAGTTGGAAGCAACAAAAACATCATTGTGCGTCTGTAATGAGGCTTGATGGAGTTATTAAAAATGTTACGTTGAACTTAAATTGAGGATGATGTCTGTTCCGTGATAAAATAGTGGTGTGATTATACATAACTTTGGGAACTTTTTAAATAATGTTAAACCATGGAGAAACGAGGTCTACAGTGAACTTTTTTTATAATCAGCGTTGGGATATTCCTATAAACGAATCGGCTTAATTCGTTATAACCTTGTTTATTTTCTAAAATTAATAAATTCTATCTTTTATCTTTTTTACACACATACTGTAAATGGTTTAAAGAGTTATACACAGCATACGATATAATCTTCGCGCTTGGCAGACATCTTCGAGACCGGAGTAGTCTTTGATTGAATAACAAGGAGACGTCCCTACCCATTGACGCGGTACATCCCTCAGCTGATTTTCATAGCGCCAACGGGAAGAGATGAATTGACGCTATTATTATGCCAGCGCCACAGAGCGACATTAGTGTATAATAATAATATTGTGCACACTTTCACACACATTGTTCCAGTTCAAAACTAAGATTCCCCGTGTTGTGGGTACTAGACAACGGTATACATATTTATAAATACAATATATAAATAGATAAATACATCCATGGCTCGGATACAAACACTTGTGCTGATCACATAAAGTTTGTCCCTACCGGGATTCGAATCCGGGACTCATTGGCACAGAAAGCAGAGTCAGTGCCCACTGTAGCAATCAGTCGTTAGGAAGATGACCGATTGCCATCTAACATCATCCCCGTAAGACCCCACAATTCCTGCTAACCATAAGTGTTGTTGAAACATCAACAAAAAACACAAGATGCATATTTTTATAGATAAATATAAATATAATACATTAATAGATAAATAAGTCAATGACTCGGATACAAACATTTGTGCTCATCACACAAATTTTTTCCCTAGCAGGATTCGAGCCCGGGACTCACTGACACAGAAAACAGTGTTACTGGCACTGTACCAATTAGCCGTCAAAGTCTATCGGTTACATTAAGCCTAAATAGCGTTTTAGAAGATCCGATAGACACTATAGTAAATCTGCCAGTCCAACCTTATCCACCATCTGTGATAGTAATCTGTCAGTACCGTTAAAGAATTCCAACCGCAGACGCGCGCCGAGCACAAGTATAATTAATCATTGTAACCTCGTCTAAAAAGTGATTGGTCGTTTCGATTTGCAATTCCTTTAAATCTGAGTCACGACATGAAGTTTCGCTCGGATGCATACGTCTATAAGTTGATTCTATGGGAGTGGAATATTTCATTATTGTTACTTTAGAAAAAAAAAATATTTCACCATCGTCATCGCCATCATTAGCTCGTTAAAGTCCACTGCCAGGCATGGGCCTCTTCCTTACAAAGAGGGATTTACCATAATCTACACGCAGGGCAGACGTTTTGAACATCGCAGTAGATTTTGATTGAATAACAGGATTACCTGCTATCCATTATCCTGATACATACTTCAGATGGTTCTCAGAGTATCCATTAAAAAGAGATGGACTGACGTTATTGTTATCCCATCGCCACACAGCAATTCAAAGCAATTTCTAATTATTACTAAAATATAATTTATCTATACTATTATAAAGTTGTTAAATGTCAAATTTTTAAAAACAAACTACCCAGATCGACTAATTAAAAGCTTCTGAAACCAAATCTGTCGATGTTTGTTTGTTTGTTTATTTGTTCGGGCTTGACGCAAAGATCAGCAGATAGATTTTAGTTAAAATATAACAGTCTTAAAGGTACTATTCCAACTTAAATAATGCGGCATATTTCATCAAAATCGGTTCAGTGTAACTGAAGATACAGCTTGATCCTTATTTTAATAGCCGCCGTTAAGGTACGAGAGATCAAGTAAAAATGGTTATTAGCCTTTTTATATAAATCTATGATTGTGTCGGGATTTCCCATGTAGCGGAAAACCGACATTCACGCGGGCGGAGACGCGGGCAAAAGCTAGTATAACATATAATCGGTAATTCATAATTAGGAAAATAATGATTGGGTCGATACGCTCTTATGAGTTTTGTAAAACTTAATCCCCTGGGACAGAATTTATTTCCACTTAATTACGATAATTGTAGCTAAGATCTACTACTGAACCCGAGAATCGAAAGGTTTAAGGTTCGATCCCCAACTGGCGCGGTAACATTACCATGGCTTCCCGTTGTTTTGGTCCTGTTTGGTGTGTCAACAATGCGGATCGTTAGCAGGAATTATGGGGGCTTACGGGGTTGACGTCAGGTGACGTCAGGTGACAACCTGTCATCTTAACCCGCCTTATAGCCGCATCAGCCGGAAAAAAGCAGCAGATTCTGAAAGAAAGAATCTAACATTTGGTTGAGGGAAAGTTAATTGCGATTATATTAAAATATAAAGGTATTATATTTAATCTTGATACTTTGTGTTGTTCAGGACTGGTGAGTTCTGTGAGAAGATGAATTGCCCGAATAATCGTGGAGACGATCAACAGTGCAAGGATAATGGTAGAATGGAAGTGAGTATATAATACTTTTTTTTTCAAATTTAACAAATCAAACAAATCAAAGTTAACAGTTTTGAACCTTACAAAATGGCGGCATGGTGGTTTGCCACCCGACACGTCACGATGCCCGCAGGGGCGAAATGTTTGCTACGGATAGCCACATTGCTTGTAGCAAGTGTAAAGAAGTGGCCTTTGCCTACCCCAATTCTTCGGAAGTATAGTGGTCAGTATCCCCGCCTGTCACGCGGAAGACCGAAGCTCGGTTCCCCACCGAAAACCCAGGGAAAAAGGCGTGATTATATGTATGTATTATTTAAAATATAAAAAAATATCGTCAAAAATACCGCAATGCCTTGAATACCTTTGAGTATTCAATCAGTGTGTATCGCCAGTGATTATCTATCGATCCGAGACATGGTCACTGACTATGGACCTTATAAGAAAGCTCAAGTTCACGTAGCGAGCAATAGAAAGAGATCTGGATTTTCCTACGAGATAGGATCCGTAATGGGATAATCTGCAAAAGAACTAGAGTCGCCGATGTGACTCAAAAGATTGCAAAGCTACAGCAGGCGGGGCCAGCTATAGCTGGCAGAACCGATGGACGCTGGGGTCCTAAAGCGCTGGAGGGGTCACGCTGAATCGGAAAGCGTAATACGGGTCGACACCAGACTAGTGGACCGATGAACTAATGAAGATCGCGGGTAATCGGTGGATGCAGGGGGCTCTTAGCTGATTAGCGTGACGATCGTTAGAGGAGGTATATGTCCAGTAGTAGACGTTTGTGTGTGATGTTTAAAATATTGTCTCAGTTACACATTTGTGACTGTCATTACAGGTGCAGTTTACGGTGACTTAAGAATATTTAGAGGCTACACCTGTCGACTGTACTGTGTTATTTCTATGAATTTTGTCCGGTAAAAACAAAAACTAATGGCTTATCAGATCAAAATAAATCTCGATGTGCTATAGAAAAGCTTACAGGGTCACCGGACAGGATGGCGAGCGCGAAGTGCGCTCCAGCATAGCCACCTCAGTTGCTACTCAGTGATAACAAACCATATACGATAGAATTAACAACTTAAAAGCGTGATTCAGTTCTGTGACACAATTTAACCAACGCCATCTATTGCAAACAAACTTTTTCCTATATATCGTTAAACATAATTAGATCATAGTCTAGTACCAATCACAATCAAACCCCATATCAGGGTAGATTATGTTTACGTGTCTAGAATATTATTTAATGATTATATTATACACAGAAAGAATGCTACGGCAACGGCTACTGCAACGAGTGTGACACCTGCACCTGCTACACGGACCGGGACGGATCCCAATACTTCGACGAGGAGAATTATTGCGCCGACCTGTGCGTACTCACTGCCGACTGCGACTACTGTCTGCGCAACAATACCCTGGGATACTGTCACTCCTGCTATTACACGCTACAAAAAATCGCTTACAACGAGACTATTAGCAATGAAAGAGATGACTCTAATAGAAAAGTGTGGATGAAATGCAATTTGACTATCGACGGCTGCGCTGTCGACTACTTGGCGATGAAGGACGAAGAGGAATTTACCAGTGTAATGATAATAAATCATTGCGACAATTTGGGGATCGTTGGTGGGCAAGTCGCCGGTGGGAAAACAGGTGAATTACTTTATACTCTCTACTACTTCTTTAATATTTCTGGAAAAAATCTTTAAAGACTTCTTTTTCCGATATGTCCCATTACTACTATAATGATCAGCAGAAGCTACTGAATTCCACAGCTGGTGATTGACTGCCTCCCTAAAAGGTAGAATTTATCAATATTTCCAAGCTTAGAGCGTCTTGGGGATTCCTGCTTTTTAAAGAAAATCCAACATTAGCTACTACTCGTTACCCTGACAGTTATTTTAGTCGGTTCTTACGTCACGTTTATAAGCGTCACACAACATATACGACCTTAAATTAATTCTTCCTTTCTTGTTCAATGTGTTCTTTTTTAAAATGTCCTCTCTACTGATATCAGTTTATGTTCTACACATGATTCATTAAAGAAGAATATCCGCAAACTCCTTTTGTCTGAATTATCAGAATCATCATAATTTTGCTTTCCCTGTTTTTAAATATGCTGTAGTAGTGTATTATAATATTTGAGTTTATTATTATATATCACTTTATTGTATCCCTACGTGTGTATTTGTATATAATAACTGCTTTCTTCTCTCATATCATCTCACATTTTCTTTTCGTCTGTGAATTGGTGCATTATTTTTATCTTTGCACTACTCTAAGGTAGACTTGTAGAAAATACCTAAGCCATTTACTCCGCCTGTACATATTTCATGTATGGAGGGTAAAATGAAGAAGTATAACATAAATAAATAAAATAAATAAATCCCTTAACCAGTCTGGAATTGTGTCTACTATATATCTAACAATGATGGCTTTAAATTTCATGATGATGCGTGATGATGATGATGGCTTTCAGAAAATACTTATTTCTCACTGTGTGCATCATTTTGATACACCAAATTTATACAAAAATTATTTATTATTTGGTATAGAATTTTGATACTTGAAACAAGGATCCTACGGTTCAAAATTCACTCTCTGAGCTGCTAAAAATATTATAATAGGACTCATTATCTAAGGCGTTATAAAGAAAATAAGTTGGATCAAACCGGTTATAACGTACGCTATGTTGATATTTTTAAATGGACTCTTAGTTGTTTAATTTATCTATACATATCTATACTAATATTATACACGTCAAAGTTCGTTTGGATGTTTGTTACTCAGACACGCCTAAACTGGACGAATTTTGATGAAACTTGACACATAGATAAACCATGGATAAAGACATGCATACTTTTTATCCCAGTAATGGCTTCCTGTGGGATAATAGTTGTGGAGCGGGGATAAATAGGTTACTGACCCTATTCACTATTGATCAGACTACATACAGCTGCCAGTTGCGAGAATTTTGTTAAATTAAACTCTTTAGTTTTCAATGTCTACTTTTGTTACATATTTATGGTCATTGCAAAGCAGTTACTGAGTGGAAACAGCTTACATTCAGTGTACGGTGATCCACATTCAATTCTTTAAGGATTATTATTTATATTCATACTATAATGTGACGACTGATTAGCACAGTAGCAGGTTTCTGTGCCAATTTGACCGGGGTTCGAATCCTGGTAGAGACAAACTTTGTGTGATGAGCACAAAAGTTCATATGCGAGTCATGGACGTATTTATCTATATAAGTATATATAAAGGGAATCGTGGTTCAGGACCAGATCAATATGTGAGAAAATGTTCAGAATAGTATTATAATATAATTCTCATGAGAACCGGTTCAGAGATTAGTAATTAATAAACTACTATAGACTTAAGAACATATAGACACGTATAGACTTAAGATATTTTTCTGTCTGTTATAATGATAACAGATAGATAAAAATTCTTAAGTCTGTAATTTTGGCTTACACTCGGCTCCAGCAAACCTCTCCATCGATTATTTTGTAAAAATATTTAATATACATAGTGTCAATGACTGCTTTATTATATGTATAGAAACGTGGGCACAAATTTTAAATAGCAAATATCTTAATACTATACTATATACTATATACATAACATTAGTGATATAAAACATGTCTTTAAATCCAATTACTTCAAAACACACTTTATGGGACCGTAGTGAATAAAAAAAATTAAACATCACAACCATTCATTTTTATTGTGAGCACAAATGAACTGTAACTTCATCACATAAAGCCTAATATCGTATGAATTATACAAATTTACACAGATGTGTTCAGTAACACCAGTCTTTGACATTTCTATACAAACATGCAAGCTGTGCGGTGCCATCAGCTGGCCTACGTTATACCATTTCAAAGAAAATAATTGTTTTTCATAATCTAATGAGGTCCTTGAACAACAAAATTGTTTAAATTTGTCATTTATCTTATGCATTCATTTATGTCCAAGGGTCTTTGAGTTGTAAATATGATGGTAAACGTCCCTAGAATAACTAGTAGACATCGTATAAACAAAATGAAAATAAATAATATTATTATTCTCAATAATTTAATCACCAATTTTTATAATTAAATTGTTTATCGGGATTTATCTATATAAAAACGGAGTCAGTGTTTGTAATTCTCCCTTTTTTTCCGGTATTACAATACAATATTAAAACTAAGTAATGGAATTATAGTTTAAAAAAACTAAAATATACGGGCGTTTATAGAAATATGAACTGAACAGAAAAAAAATTGGTTAAATAAGCACACAAACTGTTCAACAACGATAAAATGTTCCACTTTTGGAGGCTTAGTCAAGACTCGATATAATACAAGTATTATATCGATTGTAATCATCATCTTTATCATCAACAGCCCGTGGAAGGACGTTTGCCATTGTTGGACGCGGTGGAGATTTGCCATAATCTCCACGCTTGGCAAGTATCTGGAGGTCGCAGTAGATTTTGATTGAATAACAGGATAACGGCGCTGCACATTTCCCTCAGCTGATTCTCACAACATCCACGGAAAAAAATGTACTGATACTATCTATTATTATGCCGATGTCACGTAGCAATTCTTAAAAGGAACATACACACGCACGATTCTTAATAGATACCTAAAATTGAAATAACAGGACCAATTAACAGAACCCCATTAATTACTTACTTGCCTCCTGATTCTGCCTTAATATAAATTTCGAACGCGTTCCCAAATCCCGGTAATAGCTTTTGTTCTTCATCTCTGCTTTGCCTTAATCGGTCAACTAGAGTAAAATATGACGAAGAACAATAAATGCATTTCATTGGCCAGTTAGCATAATTCTCTATAGTGGATATGGAACAAAAATCGAGTGAATGCGACTAAATTATTATACCGATCAAAGTCCACTGACACCTCTCCACCTTTTAGCCACTCTTCAAATGTTGCCCTCTTGTCAAACCTTGCGCACGGCCATTTTCGGGGGCCCATTAATGTTAGAGCGGCGAGTCACCGTCTGCCCATTTTATCTATGTATGTTTTCAACATTGTATCGGGTACACGACATAGTCAATTCCACAGTCCTGAGTACCCAGATTAACAGCATATTAACCCAATAGCCGATTACGGTTTCCATTACCTACAAAAATAGTCTAGTCCGAATTGTCCTTGAGTGCACTGCTATAATGCATCTATTTATTCATGATATTAAAAAAATTGTAAAATGTCAGTGTTTAGAACAGAAGATACTTTAAAAATCTGACTCTTATCGACTAATTAAGGGCTTTTGAAACCAAACCATCTTTTGTTTCCTTCGAATTTGTTTGTTTGTTTGTTCGAACTTCACGCAAAAATCAACAGCTACATTTTGGTCAAAGTATTGCAGTCTTAAAAATATCGTATCAGCTTAAATACTTCAGCTTATTTCATCAAAATTGCTCAAATAGAACTGAAGATACAGCTTGATCTCCGTTTTATTAGCCGCTATTATGGTACGAGAGCTCAAGTAAAAATAATTTATGGACTTTTTTGTAAATCTATACTTCGGGATATACTGCTATTTAACGCGAAAATATAATAATCATATTTTGACTCAATTGGTGTCACATTACGTGTACGAGTGTGTTATTAAATCTATAAAAGGCCCTCCGCGTGCTGGCTTCAGCCTTCTTTATAAAAGTCCTAGTCACTGTTGGTCCAAGATATATGTTATTTGACAAACATAAGAAATATAATAAAATTGTTCATTTTAAGTCATCAATAGACATGTAAATTTTCATTATAATACCTAAAATTCTATTAGTCACTTATTATTTTGTACTTAATTATTTATCTTTTGTTTACACTTACTGCCCTAGAAATATTAGTTAGTACATACATATGTACTATTTTGTCTTTGTGTGTTCGATAATGGACATTTAGAGTTTAGAGATAACGGTTCAAACGTCAAATATTCATTAACGCAATTAATGGTTGTTAGAACTTGAATGCTAACCAAATGACGTAGGCTTGATTGATGTACAACTAGCTAAACTCGTCCACACCGACTTGTACCACCGGTGGTACAAGTATTTAGCTCTAGAATTCATTTTTATATCGTATGTCGTACACACCAAACTCTTACAGTGATGACTGAAGTGAAAACAAAAACTCAAGTTATGTTACGTGTATATTTTGACGTATAAGTGAATAAAGTCGCATGTCTTCTTCTTTCTTGGTTTATGCCTTTGACCAGTTTCGTACAATTCTGCCAATATCCGTTATGAAAGTATCATATAATAAACTTAGGAGGTGATGATCGGTGAAGTAAAAGATTTTTGGTAGTGGAAATACAGAAAGTTAAAGTCGCTTGTACCACGGTTTTTTGTAATTTTGACATTTCACCCGTCGATGCGAATGTGTTAAACCAATTCCTATTCGAATTAAAAAAAAAACAGTGTGATACCATACATATCATATTAAGAGTTAGTGTACTGTAGTAAATAAATTATTAATAAAAAATACATTATCGATTTGTACAAATAAAAGTACATATCGATAATTAATCGTTCAATTTGATTATTGATCTGTATTCATGACATGACACAACTAAAATCATGTGCAATATTTTCGGAACACTTTTTGCGCTCAGTTCGTGTATTTAAGTACTTCGAGTACGAATTATATTGCTCCTTGAGTAAGTCTCCCCAGACAAACATTTCGTCACTGTCGTAGAACACTGCCACGTCTACAAAATGGCTACTTTACAGGGGAGCCGTATATAGTTTTGGACTGCCGTATTTTTGCATATTTTTTTATGCCAATTGTAAGTTATTATTCATTAAATCATTTAGAAGGTGTGTTGTTGTTGTCCGGATGGCTGGCAATTAGACGACGACTATTTGTTGATAATATTTTATTAATTGTGTTTAAATGATACAGACATGTTTCGGCCACGGTTGCCGACCAGAGAAAGAGAGAGATGGCACAGACAACATATAAATGTTCCACCTGACAGAAGCCATTTTGTAGATATGACATTGTTATACGATAGTATCACTTTTTGCCGTAGATACGGCTTGATACAATGGCGCACACTTGTGGACTTTCGCCTTAACGATATGATATTTGTTTATTTACTATATATATGTGGTACTGTTTATTTGTTCGGTACTCGCTCGCCCACGTGATACTTTATTATTTTTACCGTAAGAAAAGCGCATAGCGATATTTACACGATAAGCTTTGTTTATTTACGTAAGCCGCCCAAACTGTTTTGATCATAGAAAATGATAAAATCGAAATGTTAGTATCACTTTATACGGTTGTACAAAAAAAGGAGGTTTATTGTATGAGCAGTAGGTGCGTGTATAATCATCATCGCGCCTTAAAATTCCACGGCTGAATAAGCTTTTCCTTAAAAAGTAGGGATTGCCATAATCTCCGCGCTTGGAGGTCGCAGTGGGTTTTAATCGAATAACAGGATGACGCTGCTGCCCATTATCCCGGCACATCCTTTATCTGGTTCTCACAGCACCCACGGGAAAAGATTACGGGAGTGACGCTATTATTATGCCGGCGCCACACAGTAGCCATATATAGCATGGCAGGGCCGTCTTTATCCGAAGGTTCAAAGGGTGCGGCGCACCCGAGCCTGACTTGCGCACCCCGGCGCTGAATATGCTTAACACGGCCCTGGCACGGTGTGTATGGCATGGTGAGTGTAGATATATATGTATTTGTAATAGTAATATGGTAAGATTGTCTTACTTAGTATGTAAAATATTTAATATCTGTCGTTTAATTAATAAGTTTAAGAGATAAAGGGAATGAGAGTAAAGCTAAGTATGGGAAAGAGACAGTTATATCGGGTCATTTCTAAGCCGTAACACTTTAATTTGTGTTGAACCAGCAACACTCGAAATGATAGAGGACAATTACATTGATATATTCGTTATCTACATGTTTGTAAGATACATGTACGTGCGTGCAAGCGTGCGTGCTCGCATGCATTCGTGCATGCGTGCGTACATGTGTGCATGTGTTTGTATGTCAATAGATATGTGTGACGTCAAAAAACAGTATAATAATTATTGTCACCAGTGCCAATAGTCATGGGTGTGCTGGTCCTCATACTGGCGGTGGCAGCAGTGGCCGGCGTGATGATCTGGAAGCACCTGAACGCTGTGCCAGCGGTGCCTCTCAAGGGCCCTCAGTACCAGGACATCAGCGCCGAGGATTGTGCGGGAGAGAACCCCCTGTATAAACCACCGACGTCGTCGTTCAAGAATCCTACGTACGGAAAATGGTAGTAATGGTAAGTTAAGAGAACGTCCTGTTGTTTAATTTGTCTAATTACTGTTGTCAGAATAACGCCATCTCCTCCAATGTGAGAATAGGTGACGTGAATATAGGAGAAGAGAATAGTTATTAATAGCTTTATATCATCAAGCATTTCGGCAACTGCGTCATTGTCTCTGATCTATTTCTCTCATATATATTTAGTCAAACAATGTTATAGCCGAGAATCGACCGTTTCGATATAATTCCCCTTCGATTCTCGGTTTTGGGACGACGCCTTATCGAATACTACAATGACTTCCATATACTTTATACGTTGTGTAAACTGTGTATAAGTATGTATAACAATATCTATCTATACAATATATAAAATTCTTAAATGTGAAATTTTATAAATGAACATGCGGCATGCGGCATGTCTCATCAAAATCGGTCTAATAGAATTGAAGCTTGATCCCTGCTTTAGTAACGCCGTTAAGGTACGAGAGTGTTAAAGTACGTTAAGGCTTTTTATATAAATCTATGATTGTTTCGGGATTTCGGAGCCGCGTGCTAGAGCTAATATGAAATATAGATACACACTTATAAACTTACCACAACACTATTTATACTAATGTAAGGAAAACAAACAAGCGACTACTTACTGTACATCCTACATCACGTTCTTATTACCTACTGAATGTCATAATCTAGCGTCATAAACACGCCATTTTGTGTACAGTCAAACTGTGGAAAGAACGATTTTTCCCAATTCTTTATAACATGGCAACCTCCCAGGAAAAATATAGCCTTACCAAAATACCAATAGCAATAGCGTTTAACGTTTACGTTGTCTAATACCCAAGATGAAGGGAATCCTCGTTTGGGACTAGTCGATGTGTGCGAGTGTCCAGAATATTATTATGTATTATTATTTATATATCTTTATTACAACATTTTTTATAAAATATACATAAAAATTAAAAACTTAACTTTTTATATATATTATATAAAAAATGGTGCTCCACCGATACGAGGTCTAGGACCCATGCTATCGGCGGTTAAAGCTCCAGAGTGAGGAACCTCCTCACAATGCGGGCCGTGTCCAAGAGTACTGCCTTCTGTATCAGGCCTTTCACCCGTCTGCTTAGTGAGAGCTTCTGAAGATGTTGGTCGAAACTCTTCGCTATCAGACCGTTAACAGACACGACTATCGGAATAATGATAGTTGATTCCATATTCCACATGGCGGTAACCTCCAAATCAAAAAGGCAAGGTCCAAATATTTTGTTTGTTTTTCTTTTTCTGCCTTGACGAGGTTCTCGTCATGTGGAACAG
>WUAW01025261.1:16649-31530 GCA_017165845.1 Thaumetopoea pityocampa
CGCAAGGCGATATTCTCGATGCAACAAATACAGTGTAAATGAAAGAGTATAAAGTAAATGAAGTGTAAATTCTACAGGAATCTAAAAAAAATCATCACCGTCATCATCACAAGCCTGTGACAAACCAGTTGGAGATACGCCTCTTCACTTTACAGGCTTCTTAGACATCGCAATAGAGTTTGATAAAATAACAGGAAAATGCTTTTGCCCATTATCTTAGTGCATCCCTTCGTTCTCCCAGCATCCATGGGAAGCGATACTATTATTATTATGTAGTAGAAGTCAATTTTACAATTATGTTGGTCATTTTCAGACCAGGCGGCCGAATACATTCTTGTTGGCTTGGAGATATCGTTGCCGAATTGGGCTCACATTGGAAACCGGACAATGCCTTCACACATCCAGTTTATAATATGTCTGCTACGGAGTCACCGCCGCGACCCGGTGTTCCTGGTTCTGAACACACAAGAGGCCTATTTAATAGAATAGTTACGGGAAAAATGGCGTTTCCACCAACAATATCCGCTTACTATAAGTTTCGTCAGATAGAACAAGAAGCGGCTTCATTATACTGCTTCGGTGGTAATAAACAGCAAGGGTCTCTGATCAATTTCATGAGTCTGCGAATTCAACAGGAATTGCACGAGTATCCCGAGGAGCAACAGCATGACGCGGCTAGAATTCTTTTTGGCTTATCACATATGCTCAGCGCGAGGTGCGGCGATGACACGGCTATGCTTTGTGCTGACCATTACGGTTGTTTCATGAACATGCCCGGCGGTGAGGTACGGGTTCCTCTCGGTTTGGTAGGAATATTGGCTCCAATACTTCGTCACATACCAGAAGGAGCTATACGATATTGCAAACCGGTTAATTGCGTTTACTGGGGTACGGCGCAAAAAGCCGGTTTCCGAGCTACCGTCTGCACAACTGATGGCGAAGAATTCCCCGCCGACTATGTCATTATAACTGTATCTCTCGGAGTTTTATCTGCAAACGCAACTCGGATGTTCTGTCCCGCACTACCGGCTTCGAAAATTGATGCAATGAGATGCCTCGGGTTTGGTTTCTGTAATAAAATTTACTTAGAATACTGTCGGCCCTTCTGGTTTTGGCATAATGGAAATTTGAATTTCAAATTATACGGTAATGAACTTTGCGATCGTTGTGATTGGACGCGTGGTATAACATCTATAGAGGTTGTGCCTAATAGTAAGCATGTGATGTGTGCTTGGGTCGTAGGCCCTGAGGCTGTGCAAATGGAAGGGCTTTGCGATAAAGACGTCGCTGAAGGTATAACTGATATATTACGAGCAGTAACAGGTGACAACTGTATACCTTATCCAATAAACATTTTGAGATCACATTGGACGTCTGACCCATTTTTCTGTGGAGCTTATTCTTATGACTGTTGTGGTTCTGATGGACAAGCGCAACGAGCTTTAGCGTGTCCTTTGCCGGGGCCTAGCGAACCCATACCTCCTATACTTCTTTTTGCGGGCGAAGCCACTGTTCCAGGTCATTTTGCTACAGTATCTGGTGCGCGACTGAGTGGTGTACGAGAAGCTGAAAGAGTTGTGCAGCTAACGTTGCAATATAAAGGACCTCCTTTACCACCCGTGGAGTCCCCTCGGCACTTCAAAATAGAAAAAAGTCCAAATGAATTGCAATGTTCCTGTTAGATATTTTAAATATATTTATTCGTCTCAAGTAATATAGTGAGAAATATATGCAAAGTTTCGTTTGACGCTCATGTTGTACTGCTTTAATATTTTCATCTAGAATTGTACAAACTACTAACTTGTCTCTGACAAGTTTTGTGAGACATTCTAGTTCTTGATGTTAGTTTTGAAACGGGAATGATACCCAACTTGTTTGATGCTCTATTTTAACTTCACTTTGTTGAACTATTATGAAAATGTTGACTGTGTCACGTGACTGTGTACGCAATGCTGTCAGCTGAGAAGTTACAGATCTATTAATTTAAATTACATTTATTAATTTAAATGTACTAGAAATGTGAACTCTATTGTTATGTGATTTGTTCCTCAACTTAATGCCATCTTAATTTAACAATCAGTCTAATACATATATAGAATGAAATTTGTTCTTGTGAAATTTCTCTACATTGTAACGTGCAGGTGTAAATGTGGGGACCTTACTGGGAAAAGTGTGCTCGAGCCAATCAACATCCAGTTAAGCTTATAATTGGAGGCGTTCATCCTACTGGATTACATATTACGATCGAAGAGCACTTTAAGCTATCATAAACGTTGTTTTCGCTCTGTCATAAACAATTTTTTTGTCGCGGGAATAATTATAACGGTCAATCTTTTGTGGGTAAAATTATAATAATGTGGGTAAATAATACATGACTAATTAAGAACCCTACACGATTTGTGGATTTAAATGGTTACACGACAATACCTTTACACGACTGTTAAAGAGGAGTATACTTTTTTAATGTTGTTGCGTTGAAAGCCAGCAGAGTTATGCACGAAGATAATAGCAGCATCTTATCCTGCTATATTGAATAACGTCAACAGTCGCGTCAAAATCTGCGCCCTAACAATTCGTACAGCCTGATCAGCTTGGAGACGCGAGTGTACGCTCAGAAAATAAATAAGTACTTGTAAATACACAGTCAATCGATAACTCACAGTCACTCGATAACTCACAGTAACTCGATAACTCAGTCACTCGGGCTCACAGTCGCTCGGTGTGGCGGTCATTGGAGGAAATCTACATCTAACTAATAGACCATCACTTTTTCATAAAATAAAAATTTAAGGCGCGTTATCTCTTTCGTAGTTCTCCGTGAAACAGCAAAGCTTTCATATTGTTTGCGGTAACGGTACTGGATTTTGTGTTATGTCCCAACAAATTGGGATAAATCCTTTAATTACAACTTATTTTCCCTTTTAGCCCAAATAGCAAAACAAATGAAATATTTCTAATGAAGTAATTAAGCTTCATATTTAAGTATCAGTTTTATAAAACTGAAATAATAATAATAACTGCATACAAATACGTGAATCAAAAAGAATATGCAGAATTATAAGGTAGCGGATGCACTACGCCAACAGCGAACAGCAAACGACAGGTGTTCGTCGCGTACAGTTTGCAGTCTGTAGCCTTCTACGTGCATACACATTGTTTATTTTAAATAGTGCTGGACGCGAACTGAATGCAGTATTTGACGCAAAGTATTTATTTAGTGCTAATGCAACCTAATTGTCGATATTCCATAAAAATAGACTTAACCTAATATATAAAAATGAGTGTTTGTTTGTTCGTATTTTATGCGCTGCCGTGCTATTCATCCCATTGCGATAAAACTTTGCCAAGTTATAGCTTGCACTTGCGCGAAGGTTATAGGCATAGTACAATTATTGGCATTTATTTTGAACACAATAAAATATAAGACCAAATGTTTTCATACGTTTCTATGGTTCAACATTTCAAATTGGTAATTCACAATCGACAAAAGACAAACAGTAAACGGCAAACGACATATCGCTCATCCAATAGAACAATGATGTAATTACATTTTAACAATTTGTCGGAAGAAGCGTTTCAGTTTAAAATTGGATTATACCCATTTTGTAAATTNCATGATTTTTCATAATTTATTTATAGATTATTATTAATAATTTGAGCATTCTCGAAAAAAATCCATATTGACAACAAATCATCCAAATTAAACGCAAAATAAAATTTTAACTTTTTTGCAATTACGTCATTGTTCTATTGGATGAGCGATATGTTATTCGGAGTTAATCGCATATATCTATCTATACTATTATAAAATTTTTAAATGACAAATTTTGTAAATCAAAGATACTTAAAAAAACACTACTCAGATTGACTAATTAAGGGCTTCTGAAACCAATCCGTCGATGTTTGCTTGTTTGTTCAAGTTTCACGCAAAAACCAGTAGGTAGATTGTGGTCAAACTGTTACAGTCTTAAAGTAAATTCCAACTTAATTACTGCAGCATCAAAATCGGTCCAGTAGAATTGAAATTACAGCTTGATCCCTATTTTAGTAGCTGTCGTTAAGGTACGGAGCTTAAGTAAAAGTGGTTCTGAGGCTTTTTATATAAATCTATAATTGTGTCGGGATTTCCCATGTAGCGGAAAACAGACATTCACGCGAGCGGAGCTGCGGGCCAAAGCTAATATCAAGTAAAATAACATTATTATATAATCGATGCTAATCGATACGAGTGAAGTGAAATCGAAAAATTTTAGTGCAGGTGCTATTTTATTTTCTTTTCGTTACTGAATAGTCATCTACACAAGATATTGTTATTCAACGTGCACGATATTTTTGCTACGGTGAACCTTCTTATATTTATTCTCTTGCGGAACCTTACTCCACCCCGATTGTGTAATGGAAAGAGACTCACTGTAAAGAAATTGATGTCGCATGTCATCGAGATTACTATTCATAGCAGAAAGTCGAATGAAGGTGTGCTCATTCCACGCTTCCCCATTATTCCTACTGATATGTCTTTTGATTTCAAATGACTGTAGTTCCATTCGGCTTGCATTCTCGATGACCATCAACAAGGCACAAGGTCAATCATTGCAAGTGTGTGGATTGAATATAGAAAATCAATCCTTTTACATGGCCAATTGTATGTTGGTTGCTCCCGAATCGGACAGCCAAGAAATTTGTTTTTATTTAAGATGGAAAAACGAAAAAAATATCTTAATGCAGTGAATAATAAAGTCAAAAAATAGAATAAATATTATTTATAGTTCTCCTTCATATATCATTTAATTTCAATGAATATACTCATTGTTAATAGGAAAATATGTATAATTCTTTCTATCATTCCTAATTAAACAAGACAGCTATTTCAAACTTCAAAATATATTTCCAAAATTATTTGGTAAATAATTTTGGAAATATGTTTTGATTAATCTCGGCTAATGTGATATTTATTATCATCACCTTAGCCGAGATACGTGTGCTGTCGGACATATGCCTCCTCTGATGACAGCTACACTGATAACTTGTGAGCTGCCGTAGCCTGTGGAGCCGTAGCTTCTTTCTGTGAAGACGTCATGTCCCTGAAGGAGGTCGCAGAGTGGGATCGGGAAATGGTTGACTACGTTCGGAGCAATCGCAGGTGCCGTGGCGATGGTACAGCCTGCCCTAGTCTCTACGGCCCAATAGCCTTGGGATTAATACAGGATCATGAACCGCCCGTTAACAGTAGGATTCTACCTCCTGCCCCAATATCTAGTAGAGGGCTTCAGAATCCTAGACCTAAGGGTAGAAGGGGTTGGGATTGTATATATGCGATTTCCCAAGAGGACTGCAGCAGGCGTGACCCATGCTGCCGTACGCACCTCAAAATGTTAAGGTATAAAGGAAGTAAGCCTAATGTTACGCCCTGAAAAGTGCTCAAAGCGAGCGAGTCTCTAAGGGCATCATATTCTAAGTGGATTCCGAAGCCCCTCTTACGTGTCGATTAAGTTCACTACACAATCTTTAGTCAATAGAAGTTTGACACGCGCCGCAAGCCATTCTCAGGATTTGAGCATATTGGGTTTTCTTTGCGTCAAAAAAGAAAAGGTCTGTATAATATCGTTCCAACGTAACATATAAAATAAACATTCTATCACAGTAACGAGCAAAGTAGATTATTAGTGTCTAGATAATTCAATTAAGTGTAAGCTAAACGATGCGAGGGGTGAAGCATGAAAAGAAAAATCGAATCAAATGCGTCTCGGGCGAGTAGTCAAGCCGGTAAGGTTCCGTAGTATTAATATTATTGACAGCATAATATGTATGTTTGTATTCAAGGTATTTATCAAAAATATTGTGAAAAATTATTTTTACAGTCGTTTTTATGTGAAAATAGTGTGTAAACGAAAATATTCTGTGTCTCAAAGAATCTTATTCAAACCTATTTTCGTGGAATATTTTTAAGTTCAACTATATTTGGTTCTTTTTAAGAACTTTCCACTCCATAGCTGTAAAGTTAGAGGGAAAGAACATTTTATTTATTTCACTTCATGTACTTACATATACAGACGTACTTTATACCTAAGGCATAAAGTATAATAATCTAGCAATATTTTAATATTCTGCAACCCACGTGTCCGCCCGCTGCTACTTGTTGACCCACTCGGTGACTCTGGTTTGATTGCGGTTTTCCTAATTTCGAACTCAATCTCGCAGAGAGTCTCCGAGCATAGCTCTCTCTATAGCACATTGGGGAGCTTTAGTATTGTTATAATACCTAATCTGTACGTCATCACTGAACCGCAGTGTGCGCGCTCACACTACGAGACTTTCATTCACCGCAACAGCTTTAATCCGGTACGTGGTGCTCCTGAATGTGTTAAATAAAGCTGACCAACATTCGCTGCCACATGCTTATACCATCAAATATATATCATATATGTATCAATCATATATGTAACTATATGTATCATCAACATCATTATCCGCAGTCCATATACGTCCCCACTATAGGGCACAGACGTCCCTTGATTGATTGGGGATTAGTGCGTAGTTTATCACGCTGGCCGGATGCGGATTGGTAGTGTTAACAGACCGCAGGTTGTATAGGTTTCCTCACGAAGTTTTCCTTATCCATTAAGTAAATTGCTGTCCACAATGTAGTCTGTACACGAATTAGAAATAAGTCGTGGTACGGGACCGGGATCGAACCTACGACATTTTGATCGTAAGCCGCGTCTGACACCACTAGACCACCAATATACTTATGTATGTGTATCAAATATGTACTCGTATATACAGAACATGAAATTCGGCACTCGGTTGGATTCCAATTCATTTGTCCTCAAAGCACCTCATGTTTAAGACGCACAGGTTGTTTGATAAAGTTTATACGATTGGGAGAATGTTTATTCGAGTGAAGGGTTAATATAATTTCATGTTCATAGTACCGCAATGACTAATATTAGACGTTGAATTTTTCTTTAATTTCAGCTTTATTTTGTCTTTATCAATGGAAATGAAACCTAATTAAAAATAACAAAAGCCTTATCTATACTATTATAAAATTGTTAAATGTCAAATTTTCAAAAATCTAAGATTTTTAAAAACTAACTACTCAGATCGACTAATTAAGAGCTTTTGAAACCAAATCCATCAATGTTTGTATCTTTGTTTGTTTGCTCGGACTTCACGCAAAATCCAGCAGGTAAATTTTGGTTAAAACTTTACAGTCTTAAAGGTACTATTCCGACCTTGTACTATAGTATTCTACAGTGTATTTTATCAAAATCGGTTCAGTAGAATTGAAGATACAGCTTGATCCCTGTCTTAGTAGCCGCTGTTAAGGTACGAAAGGTCAAGCAAAAGTTGTTTTTAGGCTTTTTATATATAATAAATCGATGATTGTGTCGGGATTTCCCGTGTAGCGGAAAATCGACATTCAATGGGGCGGAGCCGCGGCCAAAATCGAGTAGTGTCATAAATTCACAAGTCATACCGACGACTGATTGACACAATGACAGTGATCTTGCTTTCTGTAACAATAGGTCCCGGGTTCGAATTCTAATAGGGGCTAATGTGTGTGATGAAATGAGATAAAAATAAACCTTTCGATATATCAAAGCGTGGGCATGGTCCACAAATTTGTCACGGAGCACAAGTTATGACTGGACCCTCTCTAAAATACAAAAATCGTAAGAGAGCACGTGTACATAGGGGTTAATGGCAGTGACCTTGCTTTCTGTGCCATTGAGTCCTGAGTTGAAGTTTCGTCAGGCATTTACCTTTTGTGAGCACAAATGCTTGTATTAGAGTCCAAGATGCAATTACCTATATATGTATTAGTATTTATCTATATTAGTTTGTATATCGTTGACTAGTACTCAAGATGCAGGGAATCTTAGTTTGGGATCAGATCAATGTATGTGAAAGTGTACCGAATACTCGTATCATTACTCATATAAAGATTATCTAAAAGATTTAGAGTCACCAAGTCAAAAAGGTGACTAGTTAACCACAACACTACCCTGCAATCGAAAGCCGGTGCTATTTCGTTCAGCCCGCACTAAAATATCGTTACATGGTCAGACGTGTATTCAATTCGTTTCTAATTTATCTATGCGATTCAAAGTCGTATTTCAGCGAGAAATATTTCCCAAATAAATACAACGGCGATTCTTATAAATTGCATATAAAGGTGATTGATGCTTGCTTTCCTAAGGGTGGAGTAATTTGGAGAGCTGATTCTACGTTGATTTTCAAAGGAAATATTAAGTCATAATAGGTAAAAGTTTCTTATTGTTTCTATGTTTGTACTGAGAAATAACAAAAAAATATGTTTATTTACTATCATGTTATACTTCAACTATAATATGCCAAACATTTTGCTAAAATTCAACCTTCCGGGTTAATTGTAATATCGAAATAAATTTTAATTAGAACAATCAATATTTTTGGAATATATGTATATCTAAATGAATCTCACTCATTCTTTCAAAGTGACAATGATCAAGTTCGCCGCACCCTTAATCGACGAAAGTGTATGAAAAGATGTATGAGTGTGGATGAGGCGATAGGGTGTGTCAGGATCGTAGTATTATGCGAACTATCGTCTCTGCTTATCACTGATGAGATACTGACGTGAGTGTA
The DNA here is from genome assembly GCA_017165845.1 of Thaumetopoea pityocampa. Classification (NCBI taxonomy): domain Eukaryota; kingdom Metazoa; phylum Arthropoda; class Insecta; order Lepidoptera; family Notodontidae; genus Thaumetopoea; species Thaumetopoea pityocampa. Next base: position 25,281 of record WUAW01025261.1, read on the forward strand.
TGTATGTATTTTTAAATCGGGCAGTGATTATCACGCTTTAGTTCGGGAGGCCCAGTAGTTCTCCCAGGAAACGATGATCGATTCGAAACAGTGGCAGAATGCTTATGTGATCACATAGTTCCGGTAAAATGTACTAAAGAAGATCACTCGGTGGATTTCAGTTAGTGTGAGCCCAACATAACCAGTCTGAAGTAAGCGGCATTTTCCCCTGCCTGAAAAAGTGTTATATACATACAGTTAATTCATTTAAAAAAATATTATATTTCATTTTATAATTAGAATTCAATTATTTCTACGTATAAAACCATATAAAAACCTATGTAGTAATTTTCAGATTTCGAATCATATTTCAAACATATTAATATTTGTTTAAGTTAAAAACTATTTTGTCATTATCGGTTGTTTCTACGATTGTATGGAGAATGACTTGCATGAAGCACAGCGCTGAATTTCTGTCAAACTTGAATAGAATTATCACGCCATTGATTACTTTAATTAAAATCATAAGTCACGTGACATAATAATTATTCGCAATTGTTATAATTATTTAAAAATGTAGAAATAATTTTAAATATTATTTTTATATGTGTAACGTGGCGCCGGCGTAATAATAGCGTCACTTCATATCCATCGCATCGCATAGCGTCACATCATTCCCGTGGATGCGGTGAAAACCAGCTAATCATTTCCACCCATTATCCCTGTATATCCCATATAGGGGTAATGGGCAGCAGCGTTATCCTGCTATTCAATCATAATCTACTGCGATTTCCAGTGCGCCTGCCAACCGTGGAGATTATGGCAAATCCCTCCTCTATAAGAGGAGAGCCAGGTCCGGTGGTGTGGACTTCAACGGGCTGATAATGATGAAAAATGATTATATAGAGTTGATATTTTATCATCATCATCATATCAGCCCACAGACGTCCACCGCTGGACGTAGGCCTCTTCCAATGATCGCCACACTGAGCGGCTATGAGCCGCCTGCATCCAGCGATTGCGCGCGACCTTCACCAGATCATTGGTCCATCTTATCGGGAGTCTACCCACATTACGCTTTCCGGTTGGGGGTCGCCACTCTAGCACTTTGAGACCCCAACGACCTATGGATCTGAAACATGGCCACTGACTATGGGCCTCATAAGAAAGCTCAAGGTCACATAGCGAGCAATGGAGAGAGCTATGCTCAAAGTTTCCCTGCGAGATAACATACGTAATGAGATAATCCGAAGGAGAACTAAAGTCGCCGACGTGGCTCAAAGGATTGCAAAACTGAAGTGGCAGTGGGCCGGGCACATAGCTCGCAGAACCGATGATATTTTATACTACACTAAAAATCATTATTAATTTTGTATAATATATGAATAATTATATAACTCTTACCATTTTGTATAATACTTATTGTAGTACATAAATAGATAAATAATGTATTAATTTCATTTGTGAAATATTCAGATTAATTAATTACTTTATATAATTTTATGGGATTTTTTTATTGTGATCAAAGGATCGTAGGTTCGATTCTGGTTCCATATTATTAAATTATTTGAAACTCATGTACATGGGTCCACATTGTGGACAGCAACGTATGCAACGGAGAAGGCCGGCATGCCTGTTTGCGTGTGTAAAGTTTACCAACCCGCACTGACCAGTATCGTAGAATGCGGCCTAACCACCTGATCAGGAGAGGTTCGTGCCCCTGTCATGCTGACGAATGTGGGTTGGGGATGATGATTTGATTTTTATTATAAATTTTCTTGGATCAATTTTAAGTACAATAATTATGGTATTAATACTGGATTAAAATTAGACCGCAAAACTGGTTATTATTTTTCAATAAAAAAAACTTTCCCAAACGTAGCATAAACGCCCACAGGAATATTGTAGATGTAACATTAATAGATAATTCTCTGAGATCTACATTAACTGATATTTATGTAGATTTAATATTAATTACACTTAATACAAGACATATAGACAATAATAATAACACAGTGGTACCACAATATAGATAATATTACTGCATAGTGATACAATAGGTGATCTTGTCAATACAAGTGATCTCCTCTTCCGGGCAGCATTTAATTGATTCGGTGCTTTTATTCATAAAATTTTAGAATACAATATAATTGAGGATATGCGATGGTGTTTTGTTAATATTCCTTTTTTATGGCAATCTATCGATTCTCTCAGTAATTTCTTAGACCGTCGTAATGTAAGGTTGTAATATAACGGACCGGCGGCAGGCGCGCGACCACATCTCTGCAGATGGTGGGTGCGGGAGCACGCAAGAAAGCGTCCAGAGGGATGCGTGACGCAGCGCGCAGGAGCGGCGCCCCGCGCCTCGCGGTGCGTGCCCGCGCCCCTGGCGCGTCCCTCAGAACACATCGATAATCGCGCGGTGCGTGAGCCGGCTGCGGGCTCCGGACGGTGCGGCTGCCGTGCGTGTGCCGGTGCAGGCGGTGCGTGGAGCGCGCGTGGCGCGGGCGGGCGGGCGCGGCACGGCCCGGGCGGCAGTCGCTCGGAGACAGGCGGGCGGCTCGCGTCGCCTCGCGAACCACGGCGCACCGCTGCAACGCTCCACTCGCGTGCTCGCGACAAGGTATGCGCCGCGGCTCCACACCACCCGTTGCATACGTCGCTCACCATAAGCGGACATTTTTCATTCATGGTTACGCAGTTTTAAGCTTTCAGCGGTCACATCCTTGTACTTACATCTTAGTTAAGCGCAAAATATTTAATAAAACATTTATTAAATATTTTGCGAAATAAGTTGTTATTTTGTTTATCTTACATTACATTGTTACGGGTGAGTAAATTAATTTTCTTTAATTTTGCGAAAATCTAAATGAAATATAAGAGGCACGCGTTAGGTCTCAATTTGAATACGGACTCGAACGAAGGAGGCTAAGATTTTAAAATACTTGTTTTTTATAGAAAAAAATAATAATAAAAGTTATAGACCATTAATCTTATAATGATTTTAGAGATACTTCGGCTCGTTTTATCTTATAGAAATTGTCATGAAGGAGAAAACATAAAAATCACTGGCTTATTGCCAAATTCCAACAGCGGCACACGTCTTTCGGCAGCAAAATATTATAAAAACATCGGACACATCTTAAAAAGCAAAGTTTTATCAGATTCTACGTTCGAAAGTAAGACGACACCTGTCATTCAAGATGACTTTTCGTATGATAAATGTGCTGCAAAAATGCATTTTACAATTTTTTTTCTCGAATATTACGTTTGTAATTTGTGTTATTCTTTTAGATTAAATAGAATGATATGTATATTAATGATATCTTATTCTATAACAATGAAACCCTAGATAATAATAAATTAATTTATTTTTTCATAAACAAGAATACACAGCATTACCTATCTGATTTTGTTGACTTGTTCTAGAAACAAATATCGAAGCCACATTACATAAACCTGGATTCACAATAATCATTCGCTTAGAATAAAATCAGTATTATCAAATCTCTACATCTCTACCTCGTAGTGGAATTATTTACAGTCTTACCATATCATTCAGACCGTGTGATATTCTTTCATACAATAAAGTTTATTTCAGTGTAAGCTGAATGTATTAAAATATGTAACTAATTGTGTCATTTTAATGAAAAGTCACGTGAGAACACGAGTTTTAGTTTTAAATTAAAATGGTTATTTAAGTTGTTCGGTTATTGGTTGATTTGTATTTTTTATTTTATTTTTTATATTTGTATTTTTATTACAAGTTTCATACAATTTAATAATATAAGGGTACAATAAAGCATTGAATTCTATTCGTGAATTATTCTATTAGATTTTTGAATCAAGTGTTCTCAATAAAATAAAATCGTTTTCATGATAAAAGTATTAGATTTATTTCGTAAATCTACTGCACATTTACAAACTCAGGAAAATAGACAAGGCAAATTGTCATTTCATTCGGAGAGTTGCTGACGTTTCAAGCAATTTGTGAGCTATTCCTAAGAGATGCAATTTCCCCTGTCCGCCTAATTGCTCCCGGGCTTGCAATAAAGCTAGTTAGGATACTGCCCTTCGGACCATTTGTGTCATGTCGACCTCAATCAATTACGAGTATGTTCACAGCGCGATAGAAGGTGAGACAGAGGGTGTCATTGCTAGAAATTAACCTCACACTGACCAAGTTGTTACTAATCTAATTTATTCATTTATTATATGGAAAATTGATGCTACAAATTCGTTTCATAAAAGGAGTTCGCTTCGCGGCGGCCAGGGGCGAACAATATTTGCATATAAAGCAAAAGTTTCATTCAAATTTTATAGAGTTTACATCTCTAAGGTTACTGGAAATATAACTTATTGGAGATAGAACTGTAGCAAATCAGTTTCCGACTATATGGAATTACGAGCACAAGTCTGCCGCTAAAGCTATAGTTTCTTACGAGAATGGTGCCGTCATGTAGCGACTGTAAAAACGGCGGACGGAATAGCCGTCATAACGCTGACGATACGTGGAAAGTTATATTACCACTACTCTAAGTTGACAGCCGTCTTTTTACTTTTTAAATATAGACGTGTTTATTGAAAAATAATTGACGGTCTTAATTTAGGATCAATAGTGTATATAAAATATGAAAACAACAGTATGAAGGAGAGTGATTTATTTACAACTCGTAATACCTAATGCGCATTTAAAATTTTAGTTTTTCTCCATCCAGATGCATTGATGATGATAATTATTGAAAAAAAAAACACAAAAACCCGACTGCGTGGAAAATTGTAAATATAAAATTTTCCAACTTTCCTATTAAATGAACTGAAAAGATAGGGATTTGTTAAAAAATAATATTTATATTTTTTGATTTTGAATGATCATGGCTGACAGTGTTCACAAACGCAGTCGAAGGCATCAAATATTCATATTACGTTCCATCGTGAATGACTTGCGATTTAGTTGGTGATATGGGTAGAACAATAAAATACGTAGTGGGAGAAGTTCCAGTGTCCTAACGCTATGCCTCTGTCTGCGTTTATAAACATTGTCAACCATGATCATTAAAAAAAAAATTAAATTTGATTTTTCAAATCATTTCTATATTTGAAGTTCTTTTATTAAGTAAGTCAGAATTTTTAAGCTTACAATTTTTCACGTAGTCGGGGTTTTTGTGTTTTTTCAATAATGTTTTTTTTTTATTTTTTAACATTTCTCATTTCAAATTACATTTAAACATATAAGTTGTATATATTTTTGTAAGCCCTTTATAAAATCCTTTATTTTGACACACCACTCAATATATAATTTTGCGCCAAAAATCGGCCATTTTAATTTTTTATAATTTTGATATACCCAGTAGTCACTCTCACAATTAAGGGGAATCTAACGACACCTATTTCATGAAACCGTTTAGACTATAGAGCGTGTCAAAAAAATATACATTTACACATACATATACTCAAATAAACATAACCCTCCTTCTGGCGCAGTCGGGTAGAAATTCAAGAAAATCCATTGCCATTTCGTCGTTACCGCTTTTCTACATGTGAGTAATTTTTAATCACTATTGGAAAAGATGGTGAAAACTGTTCAGCACCGTAATGACGGCTGTCATGCAAATGACGGTATTGCTATTTAACGTTAAGGTGTCAAACACTGCTCACTAAGAAACCACACAAAAGTTTTTTTCCAATAAGACAACGTTTCAATGACGTCTTTCACGTCAAGTTATGGGCACTATGTAAAGGTACCGTTTTCCTAGGAAACCGTAGCTTAACTGAATAAGTCAGCACACGAAACATTGCGAATTCCGTCTTGTACGCTGTATTTGATCACTCTATTAAAACACCATTTGGTGCTAACTGAATTTGCGCCAAATTATTTGCTTCCAAAACTTAAGTGATCATATTATGCGGGTTGTAAATTATTATGCAAAAGCTGAATTAAAGCAAGAATTACACTGAAACGGTGAATGATTCACGCACGTAATTGACCGCAAAATAATACAGAATTGCGATAAAAGCGTCATAACTTCGTCACGCCGTTGGAGTTTACTCGTGTGTATATCCTCCCTCAGTAAAGGAGGGTATTTGCCATAACCTCCGCAGTTGGTAGTAGTCTATTGTTAATAGTCGATTCCATCAGCTGTTATTTGATTGAATGCAACAAATCATCATCATCCCATCATCCCCAGTTCATATCGTCCCCACTACAGGGGCACGGACTTTCCCTGATCAGGGGGGGATTAGGCCGTAGTTTACCGCGCTGGCCTGGTGT
>WUAW01025272.1:0-13581 GCA_017165845.1 Thaumetopoea pityocampa
AAAGTTGTTGTCCCGTGTGGGGATCGAACCCGCAACACTCGACAGCGCAGTGGAAAAGCGACCACTTAAACAACTACGCTATCCGTGCATATTGATAGTTTACATGAAATAACCCAGTGGTACAGGATTAGGATCGAATGCACGACCTATTTGATTGCGACTCATTACTAACATCATTAGATTACCAATGAATTGGCGATATGATCTATCATAACATGACACCATTCTGCTTAAATCTAACACAATCTATAATGCACAAATAACTTGATAACCTGCTGACATGAGCCGACATCGCTGTAGGCTAGTTCAACTAACAAAATTACGAATTTTATGATTATTAATAAAAATCCAAACGCGATATTCGAGATGGAAACAAGAAATAACACCTACGAACCAAGATGATATTTACGTTATAAATTGGAAATACCACAGAAATCAGTGTTGTAATCAAATATCGAATTATTTCACAATGGTGCTGATTTTGGTGTAACAGAACTTAACTGCATTTAGTCTCTCCCTATCTTTTTCTAATGTCAAACGCCAAAAACGAGATAACTACAGTTTTGGTGCTGTCAGTTTCGTTTAGAAATGTAAAAATTAAAAGATTTAGACGCAAACTCAGAACATACGGACTAAAGATACGCAAAAACGCAACATTTTTTGAACCTTTTAATAGAAATGTAGGTTGGTACTCGCTATAAATGTTTGCTATCTCGTTTTGGCGTTTGACATTAGAAAAAGATAGAAAGGGACTTAATTTAGTTAAGTTCTGTTACAATAGAATCAGCACCAATGACAAACTACACCCTCTCCAATTTCGCGTAGTGCATGAATGTAAATTACACTACTGAAGGCGATTAAGAAAGAAAGAAAGAAAGAAAACACATGTATTCGGACAAGCACAACAAATACAATTAACAAAAGAAGGAAGCAAATAAAATTTACAAAATAAAAATATGTGAAGGCCCCACATAATCTTGTTGCCGCAATACAGGCGGTTTGAATCTGTCGCTGTTACGACTGTGGTATTCTGGTGGGGCAAACAAATTTTAACCTATTATATTGATAAATATTTTTCTCAATATTCACCATGTTCCTATTTTCTAAAAGATATTTTTAATAATATAAATTCAAGCTGTTCATTTCATCAGTTTTAAGCAAACCTTTATTACACTGCAAGCAAATTATATGATTTAATATAAATATTCAGAGCCACGATATAATATTAATATGCAAATGTGCTGGACCACCTCTTAACGCAATAACATTATATTTGTTGCACAACTTTTTTTATAACTCCCTTGACTGTTTTAAGAAATGGTTGTAAAGGTGCCGCACTCTGACGAACGGACACGCATTTTATGCTTTATATGCTACGCAAGGCGCACATATTAGAATCGTATCTCACTCTATCTCATTTGGATCTCACTAGTATCTCACTCGTATCTCACTCATATCTCACTTGTGTCTCATTAGTATCTCACTGGTGTTTTACTTTTTTACACTTAAATTGATAAGCAAGAGACATTTAACAGCTACTAACAATTCTGTTTAATATGCACGTAAACTTGCCACGACTAGGGTGATCCCAGACATGATCCGAAGGTGAATTCTAATCCAGTACACCATCAGAAGGGTCACTTACGCTCGAACCATGTGCTTAGTTGCATTGTTCGATGCGATCCGTTGCCGATTTCAGACACAACTACCTCCATTACAAGATAGTGATTTTGCGATCTTATTAACTCCTCTTGCATTCCTTAAGATGCCCACAGAATGCGATTTGGCAGATACTTCTACTTAAAGAGGATGTTTCACAGTAGTGGTGTTGCGTATTTTATGTTTTACTATATTATGTATTAGTATATTATATAGACAACCTTATATATGCATTAGAATGTACATTTCATTCTGATGATAGTTCTTTGGTACATTTATAATTGTCATTCTCTTTGCACCTATTTTATTATCTCAGCACTACCCAAAGGCAGGTTGGCAGAGAATGCCTCAGGCATTAATTTCGCCTTTACACATTGTGTAAAAGTTTATAAATAAAGAAATAAATAGCGGATAAAATAAACAATACGAGACAGCTTAAACTTATGCTGATAGTCAATAGGTACGTGTATATTCCCAAGCTAATTGTCATGGCCTTGCATCATCGTCACTGTACGATGAAGCAACTGTTCAAGTGGAATCACAATTAGACAACATATATGCGAATCCAATGCACGTCGATGACAAACGCTTCTGTCGTGTCATTGAAATGTCATCTTTGTAATGAAACATTAGATCGTGACATCACTATCAATGTTACCCCTACTAGAAGTAGTAGAAGAGAAAATTAAAAACTACAAAAAAATTTTGTGGGTATATTAGTACATTAGTATCTGTCAATTACTGTAGCTTTGCAATAACTAAACGTGATCGTATTATTAATTTGTATGAATAACCAGTGTATAAATTCAACGTCAAGTACCAAGTTTGAAAACACCGACAATGATAGCACCATTGCTATATAAAATACACACTCGCATGTAACCAATGAATCGTACATAAGTTACTTTTTAGGAAGTCCTATTTAGAATCTTTACTAGTGACATTTAAATGAAATTCAGTGAATCAGTCAAGCTTTACCTCAAAACCCGTATTGCTTCATATTTATCTGCTATTAATGCTAAAATGTTCTATTTTTTCTTTTAATTTTAATTTTTACTGCCCTGTCTTCTAATTTTTGTATATTGTTAATTGTCCGTGATGCTAGAAAAAATCCCATTTGAAAGACTATTTTAAGTTTTAAATTGAAGTGACTAATGACACTACATTTCACTTAAAAATTTCGTCATCAGCACTGCAACAATAGTTTACGCAATTTATTTAATTATCACATCAATATGCAAACTCGTAATCATAAAGTGTTTGGAAAATTCCAGCACAACTTTTAAATTTTGAAGTTGATTATTAAAATACTTATTGATTGGTAATTTGAACTAAACCTGTGCTGGAATTTCAAAAATATTTTTGTATATGATATATTACATATTAACAAAATGCTTGAATATTAACAGGAGCTATTTGTAACGTTATTAGTAACGATATTTTTGGGACTCTAAGTGACAAACGGCAGAGACGTTCCGTAACTAGTGCATAGACAGTAATAGTGATGCGCGACGCACCGGTACTATCGATATCGACATTTGCGCTCCGGAGTTCGTGCCAGGAGTGCGTTTGCAAAACGCGCTACAAGTTTGCGTTATGGCAAAGTTGAAACTGTAAATGCACTATCTGGTACGACACCCCGGGGCGTGTTGCAACGCTCCGGCCCGCCTACACCGAAAAACAACATAAACTGTAACGAACTTTAAGTGATTCTGTCTTCTGTTAAACATGTATTATTACCTTGTTATATTTTTTTTTCAATCGTTTTTTTTTATTAAACATGTTATGTATACATTGTTCAGTTATATTTTCATGTGATATTTACAATTTGGTCGATACTATGCTTTTTACTTATTATTTTGTATAGTTTTGTTATTTATAATATGTAACATCTTATGTAAATTGTTTTTTTATTGCGATACTGGTATAACTCTTATGTTAATTTTGTTATTTTTTTACTGTTGTTTTATTTTATTACAGCTTTCTACGTGTATTTTTCGTTTTATTTCCTACTATCCCATATACAGTGTTTGATTGCTATTATTTTAAAGTTTGTGGTTTTAAATGGATATTACAAGTTAGATAGCATATCACCACAAAACCTTGTTGAGTCCGTCTCATAAATTAGTCTATTTATTTCACAGTAATTAATAATTAATTAATTAAATATTTAATTAATTAGTAATTAATAAGTCTAAATATAATTGCAACTCATGAACAGTTGGAGGATTGAACAATGGTGGTAATTCTGCGGTAACAGAACTTAAATAAATTTAGTCTCTCCCTATCTTTTTCTAATGTCAAACCCTAAAACGAGATAGCAGTTGCAACAGAATTAGCACCATTATCTCTCAGATTAATAGTTTTCTAATCAACCGTAATCCATACAAAATGGGGCCTTGACTATACTGAATTCTGATTTGCTAGACGAGGCCTATGTCCAACGGTGAACAAATAAAGACTGAATAATTAGTAGTGTCAGGCCCCGTCAGGCACATCTACCTAGTTAGAAGTACCTTTCTTACCAATGTAACACATATCTCTCTCTCTCTTACCATTAACCTGACTTTTGCGTCCAAATCTAATGTTCTTTGCGGCTGTCGGACAATGATCAATGGACAATGATGTCAAAACATCATCCCCATTTCATCCTCAGTCCATATTCGTTCCCACTACAGAAGCACGGACCTCCCCTGATCAGAAGGGGGATTAAGCCGTAGTCTACCACGCTGGCCTAGTACGGATAGGTAGACTTCACACACCCACGCGGGCATGCAGGTTTCCTCACGAAGTGTGACTAGGAAGTCTGTTGAGTACATTAGTGTCCACAATGTAGACCGTACATGAATTAGAAATAACTCACTGGTATGGGACAAGGTTCGAACCCGCGACCTTTCGATCGTGTGTCGTATCTGTAACCACTACACCACTATTTATTATAGTCTCGTAAGCCTTTACAATTCCTGCTAAGGATCAGTGTTGTGGAGACCCAACTGGAATCCACTGGTTTACGTGTCTTCCGATACACGGAGTATCCATGGCAGTAGTAGCGTGCCAGCTAGGAATCAAACCCGAGACATTCAATTCTCTGATTTAGGACTAGGCGTTATTCACTACGGTACCATGAAGGCTCGGAAAACTGATACTAGATGTATAGCAAAAACTCATCCGAATTCCCTTAATTTTTTTAAATGTATTTTATGGTCTGGTATCTAAGACCTTTATGCCAAGTCATCATTAAATACACACATAGTTTAGTCAATTTAAAAATAAAATGCTGATGTATCATATTTTCTTGCTTCTTGGGAGTTTTGGCGTTAATCAGAAGATTACCACATATTAACACATTGACTGGGCATGAGTATCCGCAGATGTTTTGCCTTTAAAAAATAAGGTCACTTTGCTATGTTAATCACAGTTTTATTCCAATGTTTCAATATTGTTCACGATTAATACACAAAGCAATACCAAATTTATATGTCAAACATTACAATAAACTAATATAAAACGTTAAAATAAAACTTCAAGCGATGCTTCACTCGGGTTAACATCAAAACTCGAATCCCCTTGAAGGCGAGAGATCTGTACAGAAAATAGCGGCTTAAAGTTTGAGCAACACACAAGGACCTCAAAGGTATGATCAGAGACCTTCGGAACAGATTGAAAATTCAATTTTAAATTGAGGATCTTGCAGCAGGGGGGGGGGGGGCACAGATCCAAATTTTAGCCGTTACTCTTTTTAAATTTAAAAAATCGTAGTTATTCTAAAACTTATTTATTTACCTTAAAATCTTTAGTAAAATATTTAAGTATGCATATATTATATTATAGCATGTCACTGTGAGACATAAGTGTAACAATTAATTTTTGACACACGTTTTATTTGAATACCCAAAAATTTTGAAATTTGGACTTGCCTCCTTTTTGCTTCAATGTCCTCAGTTATATTTAAATATATATAGAGAGGAGTTCGTAGCCTAGTCAGTTGTCAGTATCCAACAATCTCTGGGTTAAGCGAAACTTATCACAGCACGTTACGAGATGGTAACGAATCTATCTGTCATCCAATGGGTATCTAAATGATATACACTAATTAATTTACGTTTAATGGTAATAATGTAATGGATAAAGCCACGTCTTCGGGTCTGAAGGTCTGGAGTTCGACTACTGACCAAACACGGTGGTATTCCCAAAGTATGTCTATTTCGCTGTGTTGCCAGCATAATAATAGCGTCACTCCATCTCTCTCTGTGGGTGCTGTGAGAGTCAACTAAGGTAAATACCAGGACAATGCGCAACAGCGTTATCCTGTTATTCCATCAAAATCCACTCCAAGACTCCAAGATTTTTTTTAAAGATAACTCCCGCATTAGGATTAATCCCTGTGTCGCGGGAACTTTACATACATTCTAATAACGGGAACACAGAACACCCAGACTCAGAACAACAATTTGTGGTTCACACAAAGTTGTTATCCCGTGTGGGGATAGAACCCACAGCACTCGACAGCGCAGTGGACGCTTCAATCACTGTGCCATCCGCGATCCAAATTAAATTATTTTCAAATCCCTCCTTTTTAAGGAGGAGGTCTGTGTCCAAGAGTATACTCCCTTTGGCTGTTAATGTTGATGGTAAGAACGATGGACTTTGGCTAGAGCCTCAATGACACTAGTCATTGTAAGAATTATAGGTGCTTAAGAAATCATTTTACTGAAAGAAAGAAAACATTTTTATTCAGACAAACCCAACCAATACATACATACACATACATACAATGACGTCTTTTTCCCTGGCTCTCCGACGGGGAATCGAACCACAGTCTCCCGCGTTACAGGCTGGGATACAACCGATGAATTGTGGTAGTCAGAGACCACTTCATTCCACTTGCTACAAATGTTAAGTTCTACCAAAGTAGCTATCCGTAGCCCACTTTTCGCCCCCGCGGGAAACGAGACGTGTCGAATAAAATTAACAAAAATTAGAATACAAATGAAATACACAGTATAAAAGAAATATATATAACTAGAGTGAATTGTCTTACAATAAGAGTATCCTAATTATGGTATTTTATTACGTGTCTGTCCAAGAAAGCCCCATTTAACTTGTTGTTGCAACACGGGTGGTTTGAAGCCTCCGGTCTTACAGCGCTGGTATTATGATGAGACTTTTCTTGCTCCTTAAACCTCCTTAAACCACAATCATAGGTTTATATAAAAAGTCTTTGAACCACTTTTATTTGATCTCTCGTACCTTAACAGCGGCTACTAAAACAGGGATCAAGCTGTATCGTCAATTCTACTGGACCGATTTTGATGAAACATACCGCAATATTTAAGTCGGAGTAATACCTTTAAGACTGTGAGTGTTTTACCAAAATCTACCATCTGGTTTTTACGTGACGCCCGAACAAACAAACAAATAAATATCGACGGATTTGGTTTCAGAAGCCCTTAAACACATTGACTGCCAACTACGAGATATCTCGTAAGTTGTTAACTTGCCCAGGACGCCAACTCCGAGTTATCCCTTCATTGCTTGCCATTTTTATATGCCATATTTACGAGGAAACTATTATTTTTATTATGTACTATTATTATTTTTTTTAATAAATAACACGATTGGCTAATAAATCAATAATTGGCTCTGTAGACCGCTATTGTAAAAAATTTTGTGGCTTCAGATATTTGAAAATCTGACATTTTACAATTTTATAATAGTAATCGATAGATGATTATGTCGGGATTTCCCATGTGGCGGAAAACCGACATTCACGCGGGCGGAGCCGCGGGCAAAAGCTAGTAATAATATATTCGTAGTAAGAATGTCCCAGTCCAAATAGTCGCTGACGTACATAATGGTACGTAACGGTTGCAAACTATTGTGGCGGCGGAGTGGTTTCCCCCGCGTAGCCTTCGGCGCTAATTATCTTCAGCGCACGCTCACCGGCTCGCCGCAGTCGCTACGTTGCCGGCGAATTTAATAGTTTATATTGTCACAATCTAGCTAGTTGCATTGTGTAATACTGGTAATTTGCTTGTAGATTCAGAAGAGGTCTCGTTTTCTTTAACACATTCACTGCCTGTCACTCGGATCCGAGTGGGCGGCGCCGTTACAAAATTACCGCCTACTCTATCCGAGCGACTAAATTTAACAGATAAAAAATATTTTGGTTCCCAAGATTTGAATTTACTCAAATTTATAATATGTTATAAATGATCTAATTTTATTACAAGAGGATTAATACGTTGCGTTTTGAATTATGTAAATATCATTTTTAGTTTGGTTTTTATGAGCTTTTAACCAAACCCTAGTAAATTCGTCCGGTTATATTCTAATAGGCACCTCTTTTTCGTCCGGCAGTGAATGTTTTAAAAAAATTAATTATCACAGTTTAAAATTCACAACAGTATGAGGTTATATTAAACAATTGAAACCCAAAGTGGTCTATATCGACCCCCAGGGGTCGACGATGACGTACAGGGGGTCCACGCCAATCGTCAAAAATACATTTGAAGTTAACAAATTTACAAAAAAAATATATTAACTAGAAAGAAAGAAAGAAAACGTTTATTTGATACAGCTAAAATAAAAATACAGAAAAAGAGAAAACAAAAAAAATAATTGCACTCAAATGGGAACCCAGGTCAGCATGATGCCAGGCAGGACACCCGACGCTGGTATTCTGCTGGATCCCTGGTCGTGTCGCTCAGACATCGAGCATACCACTACGTTTGGGGGTCTACCCAAAAGTGAAAAACGTTACAAGTGGTAAACAAGATAAAAAGTTTGAAGACCTCTGTATTAAACCGTGCAGAATTACGGTGCGTTGAGACAAATAATGTTACTTCTTTCAATGCGGTAAACATATTTCCATAGGTACCTGGTGGAAGAAAGAGAAACAGAAATAGTTTGTTAGTCACCATCATCAGCCAATGGACGTCCACTGCTGGACATGAGCCTCCTCTTTAAGAAGGAGGGATCTGTCATAATCTTCACGCTTGGCAAATGTCTCGGAGATCTCGGTAGGTTTTTATTGAATAACTGGGTAACGCTGGTGCCCATTATCCTGTTGCATATCATTTTAGCTGGTACTCACAGCACCCACGTGAAGATTGGAACGATATCACACAAGACTGAAGACAGTTGACAGATGACAATTAAATTTGTTACTGCTTGCCGTCAAAGACTAATAGTCATTTAAAATCAAAATCTTGTGGCTATTTTGACTTCATTATTATTAAAGTTTATTTGGGTTCTTGATTTTACAAGTTTGGATGTATATAACTGCATAATGCACTGGTTGAAAGTATGATAATAAACGACCTGCCCCCTAAATTTCTACAATCGTTGACGTTAATAGAACCGAAAAAATTGTATTGGGATAACATATCTAATCGCCAAGTTACCCGTGACTTATCAATTAGAAATTACAATCTAATATTTTTTGTTTTCTTTTCTATTAGCGTTAACGATTGTAGAAAGTCAACTTGGATAGGGGGCCGCAGTGAAAGTGTTAAAAGTGAGTGTGTTTACCATAACTTCAATGTTGTCGTACAACGATTTTAGTTCACCGCGTATCCGCTTGGAGCGCTGTTCAGGTTTTTTTACGTCACCGCTTGCGTTGTTCGTCGACATAAATTCATGGTAGAGACACAGGTATTTTAAGGAATGTGTCATGCTTTATAAGTGAGCCTACCTATGTGGGCATTCGCTCCATTTTACGAAAGCGGAAAATCCCGCAATTTAATATGCAGTACAATAAATGAATCTACATGGTTCCCAGATGAGAGAATCACTTATTGTATTTTATTTATAAAACAAACATTAACAAATGTTTTTTATAAATAGTGGTGGTAATTCTGTTGTAACAGAACTTAACTAAATTTACACTATCCCTATCTTTTTCTAATGTCAAACGCCAAAAAGAGATAGCTGCAATTTTGGTGCTGTCAGTTTCGTTTATACACGACAAAATTAGAGATTTAGACGCGATCTCGGAACATGCCGACTAATGATACACAAAAATAACATTTTTTGTACTTTTGACAGAAATATAGGTTGGTACTCGCTATAAATGTTTACTATCTCGTTTTGGTGTTTGGTATTAGAAAAAGATAGGGAGAGTCTAAATTTAGTTAAGTTCTGTTACAACAGAATTACACCAATAACGATCATCAGTGTATGAACCAATGGTTAAAGAAAAAGACGACAATCTAAGGAATAATAAATTATTTTTGAATATGGAATAATATATTATTTTTGAAGTTATAGAATATATTTGAAATTATAATTTAAAGCTAACAAAGCTTAAAAGCTTTGTTAGCTTTAAATTATAATTTCAAATATATTCTATAACTTCAAAAATTGTAAAACGAACTAATGTTCTTTAAGAAGCATAGCATTTAATTTTATTGTAATGGCATTAAAAAGAGTAACAGTGGAGTTTCTGGCCCGTTCTTCTCCTCTGAAACAACTTTCCGAGCGGGCGGTAGATTCTTGACTATCCATAAGTACCTGTTGGGTTTACATGAATAAAAAAAATTTTGACTTTGAAGATTTTAAACAGCGAGGGACTGAGAGTTGACCCCTGAAGAACGCCTAAAGAGAAATTATTCCAGCTGAACCAGTTCACGTTTACGACAACAACTTGAAACCCATTATCAATATAAGATCAGATCCACTGGTACAAATCTCAATGGATTCCTCTTCTAAGAAGTTTTCGTAATAATACATGATGATTAATTCTGTCGAATGTTTTACTGTAATCTATAAATAAGGTATCAACTTGGCCGCCTGAATTCATATTTTAAGCTGTAAAGTCTATAAACGCATTAGTATCAGCGCTAGTACTTCTCTCGGCCCCACGGCTCTGTATGTCATCATCACCAACCCATCTACTAGGTCATCACTAGGTCTGTACCACTATAGGGGACGAGTCTCCTCTCAGAATGAGTGAGTTAGGCAATATGTCATGTATAGTCAACCATGCTGGCCTAATACGGGTTGGTAGACTTCACATGCTTTAGAGAAAAATCTCTCAAGCGTGTAGGTTTCCTCACGATGTTTTCCTTCGCCGTTTGAAGCGAGCGATAATTAGTTACAGCCAAATCAACTTGGAAACGTTTTTGCGTTTGTAGCAGTGTACAGTCAGTAGAAAAATAATTAAACGAATATTTTTTATATAATATATTTTTTTATTTTTATAGGTAGGTACTTGATATGATTCATATTTAACGTAATTTAATATGAATATACTAACGCTATTTATAGGCAACTGATGCGAGAATGCGAGATAGGTGATAGCTAGCGCAAACTGATTTATTATAATTTAAATCCGGCTCGAAGGATCAGCAATGTGTGTGCTCTTTTGTAAATTTATTGTAGTAACATGATCTTGTATTAATATGATAATTAATGTTTTCTTGTGGTTTCTCGCCGCTGTCCTCGGTCAAAGTCACAAAAAAAGTTACTCATCGCTCGCCGACGCACGCGCCGTTCGCGCCCTCCAGTCCTTTCGCTCGCCACCTCAAGTTGCTCGAAGATTTGCCATAGGCAGTATTCAAATACTACAAACGCAAAAACGTCTCCAAGCATATTTATACCAACCACTAGGCTATCACCAGTATGCAATATGTTTTATGAAATAGTAACTATAAGCTATTAACACAGCGTTCATATAATACTTACAATATGAATCTCATTGTTACTTTATATCGGACGGAAGCGCTAATTATGCTGGGAATATTCTACCAGTAAAATTGAAATAAGTACTAATTTTCTTTAAAAAAATGTCTAGTTGCATCATATATTAATTAGTTTCTATAGTACCTGTTTCATATTTTTCTTAACAACGATTTATAATTGAACTATTGTACAAGATATAATTGTTCAAAATAGTCACTATAAATATACTGAGGTGTTCGATACTTACATTATACTCCAAAATTGATTTTCTGTTTTACAAAATATTCACTTATTTTTTATGCATTCGCTTTATACACAATTTAGGCTCCTAATTTTCTTTCTTCTAATTTTATATTTTTAAGTAGGTGTATTTTCTACAGAAATATATCTGTAGTTAATAAATGTAAGTATTTATAAACGTAAAACAAACTTGGAAGTGTTTACTTAATAGAAAATCAAGTTTGAAGTTATCAAATAAGTAACAGACACCAAGAATCATAAACAGACACTTGTAATCCTATTATGCTCTTAAAACAGCAAAAGGTCATTCATGCACTACGCAAAAATATCACTCAGTCAGCGCTTATTATTTTAAATGTAGAGACCGGTAGCACAGAGCTAATAGTGCGCGCCGATTCAATGAGCATCTGATTTGAAAAAGAAAGAAAGATATGAACATGGAAAAGCAGTTTTGCCGTAAGCAAACATATAAACTAACGTATACTTGCCCACAAAACTGCTTTCCCACGACGATATGTTTTCGGACAAATCGTCGTGGGAAAGCAGTTTTGTGGGCAAGTATATACTATTATAAAATTGTTAAATGTTAAATTTTCAAAAATCAAAGATTTAAAAACAAATTACTCAGATCGACTAATGAAGGGCTTTCAAACCAATTCCATCACGGCTTCACGCAAAAACCAGCCGGTAAATTTTGATTAAACTGTTACAGTCTTAAAGGTACTATTCCGATATAATACTGCGGCATGTTTCATCAAAATCGGTCCAATAAAATTGAAGATACAGCTTGATCCCTGTTTTAGTAGTGACCGTTAAGGTACGAGAGGTCAAGTAAAAGTGGTTCTATACCTTTTTATATAAATCTATGATTGTTTTGGAATCTCCCATGTAGCGGAAAATCGATATTCACACGGGCGAAACCGCGGGCAAAAGCTAGTGCAAAATAAAAAGAGGTAGCAATACAAAAACTAAGAGTGACTTACTAAGAGAGACCTACTAAGAGAAACTTTGTGTTACATAACGCTTACTGAAAAATTAGTATTATTTGGGCGCACATTTCATTTGAAATCAGCTACAAATTGCTGCAATGCTGCAAGCGCTCACTTACTAGGATTCCTAGCTTTCAGTCTGTAGATTTCTATTTTGAGTAGTACATTCGCGACTTAAAAGTAAATAGAATTCTTTATGTCCGATATTCTTAAGACGGTGTCTGCATTCATGCAATAATTGTATAGCACAGATCTCTCGAAACTAGAGAAGGTCGGTATCTATCAACAACTAGCACAAATATGAGTGGACCATTTAAACTTTATCAACGGTTAACCTACACAACAAGGCTAGGGCTGTCACATCGCCAAAAATAGAGCACACGCTTAATTGACTGATAAAACTTATGACAAAAATTGTATGTGTTTCCTATATGGATCTAGAAGTAATGAACTGAATTTTGCCTCCATTAATATAATAAAAATCTACATGTGCATTTTCAGAGCAGCTAACGTAGTAAACTCGGTTCTTTACTCATTATATCCAATCACTTATTAAAACGAAATATAATAGGAAATAATAATATTCTGGATACTTTTACACATATTGATCTCGTCCTAAAGGAAGATTCCCTGCTGCTTGGGTATTAGAAAACGATATACATACTTATATAGATATATACAAAATATTAATATATAAATACGGCCATGACTCTGAAACAAACATTAGTGCTCATCATATAAAGTTTAGCCCTGCCAGGATTCTAACCCTGGACTCATTGGCACAGAAAGCACGATCACTGCCACAGTATCAATCAATCGTATAGACCAGTGATTCTAAACCATTGTGCCGCGGCATTTTTGTGTGCCGCCAAATTCTTAGTGGGCCGTCAAATTTTAGCTTTAGTAGCATTGTCATTTTTACGACCAAATGTAAATGTAATTATCAAAAACATCAAGCTCAAATTTCTCATTAAAAGTATTCTCATCATTGATTTGTAATTAATCCCTT
>WUAW01025272.1:32231-42256 GCA_017165845.1 Thaumetopoea pityocampa
GGGCCGGGGTCGCTTACCCGTATACTTAAGTCTGTTTGCCGGACAGGCAAAAAGACTAAGTACTCCCTGACCAACGGTTTACCTATGAAATATATTTCACACAAGATTTTACTCGAGATTTCACTGAAATTGATGATTCCTTTCATAACGTCACAATATGTTCCATTAGACTGAATCTAATAGAACGCTTTGTGATACTAGAATAAAGACTGATGTTTAACTAGATTTCGGTAGAACCATCAGTCGGAGCTAATGATTGATAAACTCATCTTCGCATTTTTTAATTTCTATATCAATCTGGACTCGGTTGTTTACGATATAATATTATTTATTTTATTCGCATTGGATACTCCTTCATTTCAAATGTCTACTTTAAAAGACGAGGCCGAAAATCTCACAAAAATCGATTCTTTTTTAACCCACTAACGCCGGAATTTATGTTTTTTTTTTTGGAATGTTACAAAACTTTTTGGAAGAAATTTTCATTTGGTTGTATTTAAAGTAAATATGATAAAAATTTTCATGAAAAATACTTTTGTAATTACAGCCCGTGATCATATGGGCACGCGAGGCATTAGGAGTACATTAAAAAAGTAATTATGGTATGTTTTTATTATACGTATAAAATAAAAAAATTAAATGAATACACGAATAAACGACAAAAGAATATAACGATTATTATATATTAGACTTACTTAGTATGAAAATGAACAAAACAATTTTTACCTATCCCTACTTGACACTTCATACATTCAGTTCTTACTTTTCAGCTTTTACTTTTGCATGTAACTGAACAACATCTACGCCCATTGCAAGGCCCCACCAAGTGTCCATATCAAGACGTATATCATCAGGTACTCTGACTGAAATATGGCTAAATTCCGACGTTGAAGGACGACCAAATCCTATTTTTGGATTTTTATACTTTTCTAAATAGGTGGTAAAATGCCCCACTGATTTATGTCTCAGACCAAATATTGACGGAAGAATATTGAACGCCTTGCACGTTGAGCCCTGGGCAAAGAAACGCGAACAACTCGTCGTTTGGGGGGCATCCATTAATTACGTGAGCTGTTTTTCTTTAAATTTGATCTCCCCTTTGGTGAGATTTAGTGAGATTGACTAAGATTTATGCTATAGGTGTTAAAGCAGAGGTCCTCAAACTTTTTATTTTGTATATCTAATGATTTTCACTTTTGGGTAGACCCCCAAAGCGTAGTTAATATAAAATGTTTGCAAATTTATCAACATCAAATGTGGTTTTGACAGTTGGCGTGGACCCCTTACAGGTCATCGTCGACCCCGGGGGTCCATTAAGATCACTTTGGGTACCAATGTGTTAGAGGATACCTTTTTTCTTTTTAAAACTGAACATTTTGTTTGTTTTTAGCTTTTTTATTTTTCGCTGAATACGGTCAAAAGGTTGAAGCTGGTCTGGTCTTTCAGCTGATTTTTATGTGATTGTTACTGTAATGAATGTATTACTTTAGTTTCCGTTTTGGACATTTTAATTATAATCAGATTTAAATAAACAATAAAATACACAAGGTGTTTTTTTTTTCAAACTATATAAATAAACAATTATATTTTAATACATACCATTCCTACTAAAGATTGGCCATAGGAATACCTACTTTTCATCTTCTAAGGTATGTTGGGACGACTGAAACAAATACACAGGTAAACTGATAACGCATCTTAAAAGTATTGGGCTATAGAAATTCTACAGAAATCGTGTATTTGGATCATCATCATTATATCAGCCCACAGATGTCCACTGCTGGACATAGGCCGTTTCTAATGATCGCCACACTGAGCGGCTATGAGCCGTCTGCACCCACCTATTGCCCGCGATCCTCACCAGGTTATCGGTCCACCTAATCGGGGATCTACCCGCATTCCACTTTCCGGTTTGGGGGCGCCACTCCAGTACATTAAGATCCCAGCGTCCATTGATTCTGTGAGTTATGTGCCCCGCCCACTGCCACTTCAGTTTTGCAATCCTTTGAGCTACGTCGGCGACTCTAATTCTCCTGCTGATTATCTCATTACGAATCCTGTCTCACAGAGGAACTCCGAGCATAGCTCTTTCCATTGCTCGCTGCGTGACCTTAAGCTTATGAGGCCCATAGTCAGTGGCCATGTTTCAGATCCATAGGTTATCACTGGCAATACGCACTGATTGAATACCTTAGTCTTAAGGCATTGCGGTATTTTTGACGAGACGATGTCAAGTAGTTTCCTGAACGCTGCCCAGCCAAGTTAGATTCGGCGACTGATCTCTTTCTCGAAATTGAATTTAACTAGACGTATTCCAGGTATACATATTCAAACACAACTTCAAGAATAGAGCCCTCAAGGACTATTCGGTGGAGCGGAACAAGAGCATTAACCATGACTTTGGTCTCACTCATATTCACCTTGAAGCTCACCTGTTGAGAAGCTCTGTTGGTACTTGGATATCTCTATCTAGTACTTGGATACCTATTATATAATCAATGATATATGTATGTTTATTGTAGACTTGTGGCGAACTATGGTCTTTATCTACCCTCATGAGGTACTGGCGTGAGTGTATGTATGTATGTATAATATATTGTGAATGTTGTAAACATTTTTTTTTTCATACACTGATTTAGTCCCTAATTAGGATGCCCTGTATCTTGAGTACCCAGATAACGATATTCATACTAATATAGGTAAATGCTAATACATGCTATAGATAAACATACATGGTTCAGATACAAACATTCGTGCTCATCATACAAAGTTTGTCTACCAGACTTGAATCCGGGACCAAAGAAGACAGCACGGTTAGTACCACTGAACTACACAGTCTTTTATTTATTAAAATCATTGAACATAAGCGTTATTGCAATAATGCAATGCGTACGAGTAATTTGGTTTAGTTTCATTACTTTACCGCAGCCTGCAGTTTCCACTGGAATTATTTTCCTATTGGTGCTGATTCTGTTGTAACAGAACTTCACTAGATTTAGTCTCTCGCTATCTTTTTCTAATGTCAAAGGCCAAAACGATATAGCAAACATTTAGAGCGAGACAAACATTCAAATAACGGCAACACAGAACACCCAGACACAGAACAACAATTTGTGTTTCACACAAAGTTGTTGTCCCGTGTGGGGATCGAACCCACAACAATTACCTGTGTTCCCAATAAAAAGTATGGATCTGAACTCGAACCCAAGACACGAGTATAAAATTGTATCACGTCCACAGCGAGTGGTGAATGCACAAAATGGAACGCGCTCCGAATAAAATATGAAGAAGTCTACCGCCGCGAGTGTTGTAATATTATCATTAGTAAACAAACAGACGGTCGCATTACAAATAGATAATACTACTGGCGTCATGATACGCTTACGTGAACCGCTCACAGGTACCATGATCATCAGAAGACCACTGTTGAACATGGGCTAAGCTTTTGCCGTAATCTCCACGTTTGGCAAACGTAGATCGCAGTAGATTTTGATCGAGTAAGACTGATAACGCTACTACCAGTTATCATGGTTATTTAGCTGGTTCTGACAGCATCCATGAAAATAGTGACGCTATCGATATGCTGATGTCACACAGCGATTATATGCCCTGTACCTTAAGAATATTATATGCCCTGTACCTTAAGAATATTATATGCCCTGTACCTTAAGAATATTATATAGCCTGTACCTTAAGAATATTATATGCCCTGTATGGTACTTTAATAATATTATATGCCCTGTACCTTTAGAATATTATATGTCCTGTACCTTAAGAATATTCGTCATCATATTCAAAGACTTCTATCTCGCTAGCAGTACGTATTGGGTAAGTATGTATCAAATGACAAAATGTGAGTAAGGTAAGAGGGATTTTTTTATATAAGAGGGGGCAAACGGACAAACGTGTCACCTGATGGTAAGTGAGCACCGCCGCCCATAGACACCCGCAACATCAGACGGATTGTAGTTGAGTTGTCGGTTTTTAAGAAAAGTAGGGTAGTTTATTGAAGGTCCCCAAGTCGTACCCGCTTGGCAACACCGCCACTGGGAGGGAGCTCATTATAGTTATACAGTAAGACCCCGCTTAACGCGGGAGATACGTTCCAATAAATTCCAGCGCTAAACGAAACAACTCAACACGTAGGTACATATGTAATGGCGATCAGTGAAAAATAACACAGATTAAAACAATTTATCAGTTCTTTTATGTTTTATACATTTTGTAACATTTGTTGTTAAATTAATACATTTAGACTTAATTATAGCTAATATCGATTTTTATTTACAAAAAATTTATGAAGATAAAATTTTTTTTGATATTTCGTTCGATATTCTTTGTTTTAGTTGTGACGAAGTCATCTGTAGTCGTCTGTCATGTCGTGTCGGTCGTTCGCAATGAACGACCGACAACATGTATCAATACAGTGTGCGATTTAGGGGAATCCCAATACTACCGCGTAACACTGACACAGCGTTAAGCGGGGTCTTACTGTACGTGGAAAGAAATTGGACGAGATACGCACAGTCGTAGAACGATATATATGGAAACGTTTTTTTCCACTTTCCCTCCACTTGACCACCGTAAAGAACAAGTTACGTGTGATTTTAAAACGCGTTCTGTACCACTATAATATTTAATTGTTGATTCAAAACATTTTTCTGGGTTTGTCTATGGATTTTGCTCTGTGGCATCGGCATAATAATAGCAATCTATCTCTTCCCATGTATATCGTATGAACCAGTTAAAGCATGTAAAACGTGTATGAACCATTTAAAGCATGTACCAGAATAATAGGTAGCAGCGTTCTCCTGTTATTGAATCAAAATTGATTGCGACCTTCAAGACGCCTGCCAAGCGTAGAGATTATGGCAAAACCCTCATTTTTAAGGAGAAGGTCCATGGCCAGCAGTGGGATTCCAGAGACTGATGATGACGTATATCTAGATCCTTAGTTCCCAAAGTGGTCCAGGTCCAGGACCCCCAGGGGTCTACGGGAGACTCGACGGGGGTCTACGTTGGCGTACGCAAATTTCCATAGTTAGATCTAATCTTCACATTTTTTGTCGAGTCTTAGGAATATGGTAGAAATGTAGCTGCAGGGAGTCCACCGGAACCAGCTAAATTTTGAAAGTGATCTATGAGAAAACTAAAGTCTGGGAACCTCTGGTCTAGATGTTACTGAGCTAGTTGAAACCCGCAGCGTCGCTTGAAATAACTATGATGCCGATAATTAGAACTATTTCTAGTTTATTGGCCTTGCTATTATAAATACCTCCTAACGAACGATTGGCTCAGTAGTAGTGGCCCATCCTTTTGGACCAATGAGTCCCGGGTTTGAAATCGGTCGGGCCAAAACTTTGTGTGATGAGCACAAATGTCTGTACCCGAGTCCTGAATATTTATCCAAATTCATCATCCCAGGGAATTCCATTTCTGGACATAGACCTCCTTAAAAAGGAAAATTTTGCCATCTCCACGGTTGAACAAAGAAAAGAAAAAGAAAGATAGAAAGAGAGACGCCGTAACATCGCAGTAGATTTAAATTGAATATCAGGTTTGAATATTGAATATCAGGTTTGAATATTGAATATCAGGTTTGTATATTGAATATCAGGTTTGAATATTGAATATCAGGTTGAATAATGGTGCTGCCCGTTAATCTGGTGTATCCGTTAATTGGCACGGGAAGAGATGAATCACGTGTAATACCTACACGCAATATATGAAAGTACAGCGATCATAAGTTGGAAAACTGTTTAATATCCATTATGTATGTTGCAAAAAAGTCAAATTACGTCATATATACAAGTATGTGTATTATGAAGATACATTCCAAGGTTTTATAATGCATTAACGTATAACGTAACGTAGCGCGGTGAAATGGCGAAAGTCGCCGTGTTAATTTTAATTTCACACTGAAACTGGTCGCCGCGCCAAGCAGCGCCCCCGACATCAGCAGCGTGGGCACGCAGCGGTGACGTCACACTCAACGCTCAAAGTATAATCCAACTATCTATACTATTATAAAATTGTTAAATATCAAATTTTGTAAATCAAAGATATATACAAAAAAAAAATTACTCAGACTAATTAAGGGCTTATGAACCAAATCCTTTGATGTTTGTTTGTTTATTTGTTCGGGGGTCAGGCAAAAACCAGAGAGCAGATTTTGGTCAAACTGGTAAGTCTTAAAGATACTACTTCGATTTAAATATTGCGGCATATTTTATTAAACGGTCCAGTATAATTGAAGATACAGCTTGATCCCTGTTCTAGTAGCCGCCGTTAAGGTACGACAGCTCAAGTAAAAGTTGTTCTAAGGCCTTTTATTGGCTTTTCGGGACTTCCCATGTAGCGGAAAACTGACATTCACGTGGGCGGAGCCGCGGGCAAAAGCTAGTACTATTATAAAATTGTAAAACACATCGCCTGTACATAAACACTTTCGTAGCCACCTCCGTATGGTATACGGAGAGAAGAATTTCACCGCGTGCGCCGGCTCTGTAGATGCTACGAACCTGGTACATACATACATACATAGACTCGCCTTTTTCCCTGGCTCTCCGGCGGGGAATCGAATCCCGGTCTCCCGGTGATACATGTAACAGGCGGGTATACTGACCACTATATTACCGAAGAATTGGGGTATTTTAGAGACCACTTCTTTCCACTTGCTACGAGCAAAGTGGCTATCAGTAGCCCACTTTTGCTACGAACCTGGTATTACTCGAAAATATCGTGTTCGGTTTAAAATTGGCCAAATATTTTTTCTATTATTTTTATATTCAATTAACTGCTCTTACGCATACATTTATCTAAAAAATCAAAATGGCACACAGCGCTCGACAGTTCCAAAACTGGTGACAGCGAAAGCGTTAAAAATATACCAAGAAATCTTATTCAGATCGGCTAATTAAGGAATTCTGAAAACAAAACCATCTTTTTCCTTCGCGTCTGTTAGTTTGCTTGTTCGAGAATCACGCAAAAACCCGCTGGTAGATTTTAGTCACACTGTTGCAGTCTTAAAAGAACTATTCCAAATTAAATACTGCAGCATGTTTCATCAAAATTGGTCAGCAGAAATAAAAATATAGCCTGATCTTCGTTTCAGTAGCCGACATTACGATATGAGAGTTCAAGTAAAACTGGTTGAATGCTTTTTGTAAATCTATAATTATTTCGTGATTCCCCATTTAGCGTGAAAATTAACATTCACGTGGACGGAGTCGTGGACGAAATGTAGTAATAACTAAATTTATAAAAATCTCGCTGAAATTAAAAGGCTCATGATAACTGGTATTGGTTTTAATCATCTTCAGTCTACCATTATCCCCACTTGAGTCCTAGTGGTAAGCTGTTATGTGTACAGCCCGGAAGTCAGTCGTCAGAGTATCAGAGTTGGTAAAAAGTCCACACAGACAGTAACTAGCCGTATTTTAAAAATACTGGTTTCGAACACACAGTAGGTATTTTTCATCATCAGCCCGAGGAAGTCTACCGCTGGAGATGAGCCTCCACCTTAAAAAGGAGGGATGTGCTACAATCCGCTCGCTTGACAGGTATCTTGGAGATCATCCTGGTACACCTTAGCTTACACGTGCGCCACATGTAGTAGGTATTACGTAACAAAATCCAACATCACCGGAGCCAACCAAGGTCACCGTTTAAAGGATAAGTAACTTAAAATGGCATTAGTCAGACCAGGCCACAGCACAGCCAAGAAATATGAGTTGAACACTGGACTGACAACTTTTTTGTGATTCAGAGGTAATCCTATATAAGAGTACAGTATTTAACTGGTAACAAACCTTAGCCGTAGCCATCACAGGAGACATAAAAACGATATTTTTATACCTGAATAACGAGTAGTTGCTACATTTGGGGACACACTTCATCTCATCATCATCATCCTCAGTCCATATTGTCCCCACTACAGGGGCACGGACCTCCCCTGATCAGGTGAGGGATTAGGCCAAAGTCTACCGCGCTGGCCTAGTGCGGGTTGGTAGACTTCACATACCCATGCAGGCATGCAGGTTTCCTCACGAAGTTTTCCTTCTCCGTTAAGTACATTGATGTCTACAATGTAGACCGTACATGAATTACAAATAATAATTCAGTGGTACGGGACCGGGATTCAAACCCACGACCCTTCGATCGTAAGTCGTGTCTAAAACCACTACATCAATACAATACCACACTTCGTCTCACTCACTCTCAAACATTCACTCTTAAACTATGATAAAAGCCTACGCTGATTACAGACTTATCATCACCCTAGTCCGTATTCGTGACCACTAGAGACACGGACCCCCCTTAATCAGGAGAGGAATTAGACCAGTCTACCACTCACGGGCTAATACAGGTTGATAGCCTTACACCCATACGGGCGTGCAGGTTTCCTCGCGAAGTTCTCCTTCTCCGTTAAGTACATTGGTACATTATAGACGGTGCATGAATTAGAAAAAATCTCAGTGGTACGGGAGCGGGATCGACCCACGACCTTTCGATCGTAAACCCTGTCTGATACCACTAGACCACAATCGTACTCAAAAGATAAATATATACAACAAAAATATAGGACTACCCCAAGCCATCAGGACAGTTTGCGAAGCATCTTATTAACTATAAGGAATAAACGATGCCCTTCTTTGACACATGAGAGCTCCGGATCACGCTAAGAAAAGTCTAAACGTCATCGCCAAAGAAGTTCGGCCTCCCTCTGTACTTAGCTATTTTAACCCAGTAATACCCGAATTATTTTTTCTCATTTTTTTTTATTTTTATGTATAAATTACATGGATTAGGGTAAGAGAATAGAAAAAATAGAATATGAACTCAAGAAATCTCCGAGTCTATTGACAGCAATTAGAAACAATTGCCATATTAAAAAATGTTTAGGGTAGCCGTAATTACATTTTTGTTTAGCTCATAACTTTGTGTCCATATGGACACGCTGGGCAGTACTGGGTTAATTTTTGTTTTGCAAAAATCCAAAAATTGGATGCGCGTATGAATAGAAAATGTTACAGGTGGTACTGAACATGTTAAGTGTTCCGAGCTAACTTTCATATGAGACCACATTGAAAAATAGCTCTAACACTTTATACGGTTTGAAGATTGTCGTAGATGCAAAGGCCGAATTCCATTAAATGTAGCGGTCTATGTAGAAGTTTTTCAATAGTACCCAAATACATATCGACGGCCAGGGTGTCGAAGATAACCTACAACCCGTCCATGCCAACTGTCAAAACACATTTGAAGTTAATGAATTTTTTTTCTGTTTTTTTTAGACAACTGTGTCGCGGGATTTGTAAAGTACAAATATTCATATAACGGAAACACAGAACACCCAGACTCAGAATAACAATTTGCGGTTCACAGAAAGTTGTTGTCCCGTGTGGGGATCGAACCCAACACTCGACAGTGCAGTGGAAAAGCGACCACTTAAAGCACTGCGCTATCCGTGCAGTTAATTGAATTGAGTCTACCCTAAACTGGAAGACAGCAAGTGGACTACAAGACAAAAAAGTTTGGATATTTGTGCGCTATATGCACCAACTTTTTAAAAGATATTCAACGTTATTCATCAGGCACATTAAAATATCCAAATAGAAAATGCAAATTTGGAAATATTCAGGCACATTAAATTTAAAATGCGGTTCCGTGCATACTTACGTACATAATATTACGAGTTGAATAATTTTACGTTAAATTAATCCGAAGGTGAAAGTAGTTTCAGGGTTTAGAGCAGAGGTTTCCAGACTTTTTTCTCATAGACCACATTCAAAATTTAGCTGGTTCCGGTGGACTCCCCGCAGCTACATTTCTACCATATTCCCAAAACTCGACAAAAAATGTGAAGAATAGATCTAACTATGGAAATTTGCGTACGCCAACGTAGATCCCCGTCGACTCTTGGGGGTCCACCTGGACCACTTTGGGAACTAAGGGTTTAGAGGAATTGTAAATCATTTAATCAGTCCGTCTCTTCCCGTCAATACTGTCATAAGCAGTTAAGG
>WUAW01025276.1:26784-42296 GCA_017165845.1 Thaumetopoea pityocampa
TAAATCCGTCGATATTTGTTTGTTTCTTCGGGCTTCACGCAAAAATCAGCGGCTAGATTTTTGTCAAATTATAATAGTCTTAAAGGTACTATTCCGACTTTAATAATGCGGCATATTTCATTAAAATCGGTCTAGTAGAATTGAAGATACAGCTAGATCCCTGTTTTAGTGGGCGCCGTTAAGGTACAAGAGGTCAAGTAAAAGTGGTCCTAAGGCTTTTTATATAAATCTATAATCGTGTTGGGATTTCCCATGGAGCGGAAACCCGACATTCACGCGAGCGGAGCTGCGGACCAAAGCTAGTATATATAATAATTTTTTAACTTACATTATAACGTTCGTACATTTCATAAAGACATGAATTCCTTACCTGTGCTCGAGTTGTACTTGTGTCTATTTCATAAAGACATGAATTCCTTACCTGTGCTCGAGTTGTACTTGTGTCTATTTCATAAAGACATGAATTCCTTACCTGTGCTCGAATTGTACTTGTGTCTATTTCATACAGACATGAATTCCTTACCTGTGCTCGAGTTGTACTTGTGTCTATTTCATAAAGACATGAATTCCTTACCTGTGCTCGAGTTGTACTTGTGTCTATTCGAACACATGTCGTTGTATTAAACCCCATATTTTAACTATCCATTGGCTGTATCAATAACATTCTATAAGTGTTCATTGTTAATTCGGTCAATGATCTAATCTTTACTATAATCTTTAGTAACATACATTGTTACAATTTATAAGTATCATACCACAAATGAAATGAGGTCATGATAATCTAATTCACTGTTTCATTATATTGATGGCTGACCTAATTGCTTTATATAGCAGTTGTAACAGAACTTAACCAAATTTAGTCCCTCCCTATCTTTTTCTAATGTCAAACACCAAAAAGTGATAGCTACAATTTTGGTGCTGTCAGTTTCGTTTCAAAATTAAAAGATTCAAACACAATCTCGGAACATATTGACTAAAGATACGCAAAAATGCAACATTTTTTTGGACCCTTTAACAAAAATGTAGATCGGTACTCGCTATAAATGTTTGCTGTCTCGTTATAACGTTTTAAATTAGAAAAAGATAGGGAGGGACTAAATTTAGTTAAGTTCTGCCACAACAGAATCAGCACCAATGTACCATTAAGATAAGAACAGGAAGAGACTAGATATAGGAACTGAAGAACTCTCCAGGCAAAAGCTAGTTTATAATAATAATAATCTTCCAACCTATAATTATGCTTACAATTTATTCTTTCATTTCTTTCTTTTTATTTCTCTCTCTCTCTCTCTATTCCCTTCATTCTTTTTTTATTTATTTATTTAACACATTTTTATAAGCCATTTTTATAAGGTTCAAAAGTGTCAAATTTCCTCATTACGTTCCCACGAAAAGGAAGAAGAGCAAGGGATATGAAATGTGGGAAAAGGACTACAGGATATATAGACCTGTTGCAGAATTTTATAGGAACACGACTTGAGAACAACCTCCGTCTTTTAATCAAAATTCAAAAAATATTATTCAGGAAACAAATTTATACCTGATTTCAATAAAATTAATGCACCTATGTTATACAATAATATTATCATACTAGCTTTTGCCCGCGGCTCCGCCCGCATGAATGTCGGTTTTCTGCTACATGGGAAATCCAGACAAAACCATACAGATTTATATAAAAAGCCTATGTACTACTTTTACTTGAGCTCTCGAACTTAACGACAGCTACTAATACAGGGATCAATCAACCTGTATATTCAATTTTACTGGACCGAATTTGATGTAACATGCCCCAGTATTTAAGTCGAAATATATAGTACCTTAAGACTGTAATAGTTTGACCAAAATCTACCCGCTGGTCTTTGTGTGAAACAACAAACAAACATCGACAATTTTGGTTTTAGAAGCCCTAAATTAGTCATTCTGAATAGTTTGTTTTTATATATTTTTTATTTTTAAAAATTTGACATTTAACAATTTTATAATAGTATAGATATACATACATATATTATGTGTAAAAAAAATATGACTGGGCGAAGTTGAAAACAGGTTGAACCTGCGTTCTTGTCATTGAACTTTGACATGTGAATTCGTGAACACTCGGAGCCTCGAACTACGAAAAAACCAGTCGGTGAACCAACTTAACAGCGTCGAATAAAATAAAGATCAAACAACTATTTTCTTAGTTTACTAAAAAAGCAATCCACAACGAAAGTCGGCGACCGTTATTACCTCGGTCTAAAGTCACCCGAAGACATATACTATAGCCTTCCTAATGGAATGGCGTGGTTATAATTAGTCTTATTATTAATCGTCGTGCTTGAACACTTTTTCATTGTGGTCGCATGTTTTTAATAACACCACCACCGCCCATAGCTGAACATAGACCTCCTCCATAAAAGGAAGTATTTCCCCATAACAACCATGTTAGACGGAGTCTTAGAAATCGCAGTACAAATTATTGCTCCCGCATCACGTTGCATTTCAAAAGATCGCATTCTAAATTACAATTAAACCTACTTTTTGCACACCGACGCAAAAACTACTATAAAAACTAAATTTACCTAACAATTGATCTGTTAATCGATCGAGTTTGTGTAAAGCGATGACTATAAACGTCTCAATTACATCCGGACGCCAGCTGATTACACCCAGCCATGGTCGTTTCTAGTCTCTTGACTAGAACTAAAACAGGTAAACGCGTATACTCCGCGAGCTGTGGATAAAACGATTACACCCGTAAATATAAATAAAACTTTAAAAACCCGCTGGGTGACTTTAAGCTTTCTTATAAGGTCCCATAGTCAGTGGCCATATCTCGAAACCGTAGGTCATCACTGGCAATTCACACCGGTTGAATAACCTGTTCTTACGGCATTGAGATATTTTTAACAAATTTATACAAACAATTATGATTATAAAGCATGTATTTATATATGTACTATATAAATACATTTGCCTGCGGCTCCGCCTGCGTGAATATCTGTTTTCCGCTATATGGGAAATCCCGACACATTCATATAAAAAGCTGTAGTACCATTTTTACTTGACCTCTCGTACCTTAATGACGGCTATTAAAACAGGGATCAAACCGTATCATCAATTCTACCGGACCGAATTTGATGAAATATAATATATTTAAGGTCGGAATAGTATACATACATAGTACCTTTAAAATGTAACAGTTTATCAAAATCTACCCACTGGTAGACACTTCACACAAAATGTGAAGCCAGAACAAGCAAACATCGACGGATTTGGTTTCAGAAGCCCTTAATTAATCGATCTGAGTAGTTTGTTTTTAAATATCTTTCATTTTTGAAAATTTGACATTTAACAATTTTATAATAGTATTAGAAATAGATAATATCGTGTGTTCTAACTTTCAATTTGTAATAATATTCAATACCAGTAAGTAATTATTTTGTATTACAGTCGCAATATGTTTTATTTAGCTTTGAGTAAATACTAGTGTAATTAACCGTCTTTGTAACGACATCCCTTTTGAAACTTTCACCCTCACCGCTAACACTCATCGTGGCCACCCGAGTTAGAAGATGAATTACCTATTACTAGAACTAGAACAGATTACCAAGTCTTAAAACAACTTAGGACTATGCATATATAATAAA
Organism: Thaumetopoea pityocampa; assembly: GCA_017165845.1. Lineage (NCBI taxonomy): Eukaryota > Metazoa > Arthropoda > Insecta > Lepidoptera > Notodontidae > Thaumetopoea > Thaumetopoea pityocampa. Next base: position 30,414 of record WUAW01025276.1, read on the forward strand.
AAAAAACAAAGCAACCATGAACGACAATGTTTATTGTACTCTTCATCCTTAGTCTCAAACAAAATTACTTATACTGAGAGACAAATTTTGTTTTGTCTGTGTCTCATCGATGTGTTATTTTAGTCTGTTGGAAGGAGAAAGAGATATCCAGAAATCTATATTTATTCTCTATCTAAGGTTCCTTAATGTCATTTGTTCCAATTATAAATTATTATTACTCTAATTAATTACATTATGTTTTTAAAATTATGAAAACGGTGTTTTTTCACGTTCAAAAAGGCTCAGACTATACATTTACATACGTTGAATAAAATTTTCAATCATAATAAACACCCCCTGCTGTTCCCTTGAAAAGTCCCGTATTATTGACTGACAAACAGCAGACAAAGTCGCGGATATCGATTTTATTTGCTTAGTTCTTCTAAAGTACGCGACGTATTTTGATATAGTTTCCATTATCATTTAGAGAAATTCTTCCAGAAGGTTTGTATATATAATTTTGTAAAGTTTTTCCCGCGGCTCTGTCCGCATGAAAGATAAAAAAAAACTACTCAGATCGACTAATTAAGGGCTCCTGAAACCAAATTCATCAATGTTTGTTTGTTTTTCGAGCGTCACGCAAAAACCAGTGAGTACATTTTGGTCAAACTATTACAATCTTAAAGATAAAATTCCGACTTAAATACTGCGGTAATTTTCATCAAAATTGGTCCAGTAGAATTGAAAATATAGTTTGATTCCTGTTTTAGCAGCCGTCGTTAAGGTATTTCTTTATTAATGGCGGCGTCAAGCCTGCGAAGATTGGTGATCATGGACGAAATCATCTTATGACCATTAAAATAGCGGTGTGCACAAAGTTTTACATACATACACTCACGCCGGTATCTCATAAGGGTAGGCAGAGACCACAATTCGCCACATACTACGATCCTGACACACTTTCATCTCTACGAACTTGACCTTTTTGAAACAAGTTGTTGATTTAACTGAGGTAATAAGATAAACTTTATCTCGGGCGCCCTCTTCTGACACATCCGTTCACATTGACCCGGTATATACTCATCTATCTATCTATATACTGTTATAAAATTGTTAAAAGTCAAATTTTCAAAAATCAAAAATATTTAAAAACAAACTAACCGGATCGACTAATTAAGGGCTTCTGAAACCAAATCCGTCGATATTTCTTTGTTTGTTTATTTGTTCGGGCTTCACGCAAAAACCAGCGGGTAGATTTTGGTTAAACTATAATATTACAGTCTTAAAGGTTACTATTCCGATTTAAAATAATAGGGCATGTTTCATCAAAATCGATCCAGTAGAATTGAAGATACAGCTTGATCCCTATTTTAGTAGTCACCGCTAAGGTACGAGAGGTCAAGTAGCAGTGGTTATATAGACTTTTAATATGAATTTATGATTGTGTCGAGATGTTGCGCAAAACCGATATTCACGCGGGCGGAGCCGCAGGCAAAAGCTAGTTCTTTCTAAATAGCCATACCACTGGAACATCTCTGGAACATTCCTTTGGCGATCCTTGTCACCACACCATACTTCAACTTACACCGATCACTTATCACGCTAATCCTCATCCGATCAATCAGGTTGACTCCACAGATACACCGTTTTTTTACAAACTTTATCATTGGGATAAAAACGCAAAATTTTAATATACAGCAGATACTGTTGAAGCGACTATTGTCTTGAATTATTATATAATCTTTATTTATAAGGTACAAATCGAGGAATTAAGATAAGATAATAGTTAAATAGGTGTATCCACTAAAAAAATGTCAGTGCGACAATTATTGTCGGTTAATACTGTATTTTGTTTTGTGTGTAACATGAAGCGGTGTATATTTTTGTTCTTCTTATTCATAGATACCGGTACGAAATACATACAATTATTTTAATATATCTACCCTAACTTTGTACCGTTTATTGCATTGATTTTTTGTATAATTCTAATCATCATTCATTTTCATTCCCAGTCCATATTCTTCCCGACTACAAGGGCACGGAACCCCTTGTCAGGAGGGGAATTAGGTCATAATCTACCACGTTGGCTGGTGGGAATTGGTAGACTTCACATATCTATGCGGGAATGCAGGTTTCCTAACGAAGTTTTCCTTCTCCATTGAGTACATTGGTGTCTACAATATAAACCGTGCATGATTTAGAAATAATAACTCAGTGGTACGGGACTGGTTTTGAACCGGCGACCAGTCGATTGTGAGTCGTGTCTGTAAGCACTACAGCACCAATGTACTATAATTTTAATATATTATTCATGCATTATATATAATCAATTATAACAACTATATTTTCTGTCTCGTATTTTATAGTTTGCCATCAATCACATTAACTCCTTGACATTTCCCGACGATAACTTTTACTCTAAATATCTTAAGTATCGTAGTAAATATTATCTAAAATAAATATCTAAATATCATAAGCACCTTAGTGAGCTAAAGATAACCTGTTATGCCTTTAGATCTATCTATACTATTATAAAATAGTTACATATAAAATTTTCAAAAATCAAAGATATTTAAAAACAAACTACTCAGATCGACTAATTCAGGGCTTCTGAAACCAAATCCGTCGATGATTGTTTGTTTGTTCGGGCTTCACGCAAAAACCAGCGGGTAGATATTGATTAAACTGTTACAGGTACTATTCCGACTTAATTAATGCGGCATGTTTCATCAAAATCGATCCGGTAGAATTGAAGATACAGCTTGATCCCTGTTTTAGTAGCCGCCGTTTAGGTACGAGAGTTCAAGTAAAAGTGGATCATAGACATTTTATATAAATCTATGATTGTGTCGGGATTTCCATGTAGCGGAAAACCGACATTCACGCGGGCGGATTCGCGGGCAAAAGCTAGTATATATATAAAAATCTCGTGTCACGATGTTTGCGGTCGCACTCCTCCGAAACGTTTCGACCCATTTTTATGAAATTTTTTATGTATATTTGGTAGGTATAAGAGTAGGTCTTAAAATATATTTCATACCGCTAAGTGATCAGAGTGTCCTTACTCAGAAAATCTATAGATATGGCAGAATAACGTTTGCCGGATCAGCTAGTGAGAAATATCACACTTGTCTTAATGGTTAAAATTTACTAATAACTCGTCATCATGAAACCATGTTGATGATGATGTTAACTTACCATGTACTGCTCTCACTACTTACTTTTCATCGGTCACCTGTCGGTTCAGTCCCCGATATTTTAGACCTATTCTTCTTTAGTAACATTTTGTGACTTTTTGACTACTGACGTTGTTGAAGGCAAAGGCAGCTATGTAAACGCAGTGAAAAAGATAATTTTTGAGGTAAATCAAAGTTATTTATATAAATTAACCCTCTGTAGTCGACGATATTTTCGGCCTCCACCATGCCGGAGTGTTCGTTCTACGTTCTATCGCTGGAGCTAACGAAATTTAACATAAACACCGATTGTCACCGCTCGAGCGCCATCCGACCTGCGACTGATTCGCCGTGGTGCCCCAGCGGCGCCTTCTGACCGCAAAACACAACGAACAATGTTCTGTGCTGCAAAGGGTTAAAATTAGCCCACAATACAAATGACAAGAGAATCGAACTTAGACAAAACAAATTAAAAAGAACCCATGACTATGAACTAAGTAGTCAGACTTCAATAAATAAAATCATTAGGTAATATTTGGTCACGTTATTGTAGTAATCATCCTAACTTAAATACTGCAGCATGTTTTATCAAAATTGGTCCAGTAGAACTGGAGACACACCCTGATCTCCGTTTCAGTAGCCGCCATTACGGTACGCGAGCTCAAGTGAATATGGTTATTAGACTTTATTTTTAAATCTGTAATTATTTTAGATTTTCTATTTAGCGCGAAAATTGACATTCTCTCGGGCGGGGCCGAGGTCGTTACTAGTTCCAACTAAAAATAAAAGGGACCTCGAAGAAGTCGATTAATTTTAGAACGAAAGTTTCAGTCACGAGCCGATAAATATAAAGATCATAGAAATATGTTCTTCTGTGTACTAAGAGTGACAACTAGTGTACAGTGAGGTGAGCAGAAACAGCTTACGGCGGTGACGAATATTATATAACCAATATAATTGAAAGAGGCCATATTTGAGAATTTTATAACGAATGCAATATGTATATCAGAATGAATCCATAGTGACGAGAACGTTGCCGCGTTGTAGGCTTGCAAGGGGCCAAAGCCATCATGCACAATCCCTTTTGACAGTTCCTTGTATTGTGATCACAACTGACGATTCTATTATCGCTTTTTTTCGTTTACGATAACAAGCTACTCATTTTTCTCTATAATTATACAAAATTATGCATTTAAATTGAACATCTGGCATCATTCTGGAAACAAACGTAGGTACGTATAAATTAAATTTGAATTACATAGTTTGTAAGTACATATAAATTTAATTTGAATAACAAAGTTTATAAGTACGTATAAATTAAATTTGAATACAATACGAAGATATCGGTGATCAGTGTGGTTGTTGTTGGTATCAATGTACAACGCCGTGATATTTCTAATTTCCCAACGGATTGGGTAGGTGCCTTAGGGTGACCAACACGGCACTACTAACTATGGGCCGCATTGTTCAAAGCACACATCAAAATGGTTCTGATCAATATCATCTACATGAACAGTGATTTGACTGTGATACCCAAGCAACTGTTAATGTTGTATGATCATCTTATCAACACAAGCACCCACGCTTCCATCACTATCGACGCCTAATGCTGTTTATACTGAAGTATTAATTGTACCTTCATGTTAAAAACTAAATTATATTAAGAAAATGCTAACAATCTATTTGTGTTTTTTTAATTTTATCATTCATAACTTGCTTAAGCATTTTAAACATAGCAACCTCACCCAATTTTCTATATTTTCTTATTTTATGTAGATCATTTGTATACTATCAACCAACTATGATAGTACCTCCTTATTACTTAAGCTAACGATCTGCTCAAGTCTTATTTTAATGTTATCTTTCATGACATACTTAAGCATTTTAAACATAACAACCTTACCCAATTTTCTATATTTTCCTGTTTTATGTAGATAATTTGCATGCTAGCAACCAACTATAAAAGTACCTCCTTATAATTTAATCAAAGTTTACAAGACGTTTGAATATTTGTTACTTAATCACGCATAAAACGTATCATACAGATAGACCATATCCTATTTTATACATGGGATACCTTTTATGCCGTTAATGCTTTTTCGGGAGATAGTAGTTTAAAATTATTTTAACGCTACATGCAGACAAAACCACGGAGAGAAGCTAGTTTTCTGTAAATGTGTACGAAATTTATATCATTCTTAAAATAAGTACCTCTTCGCTAAATTGCAGTGCAGTTACTACTAGTAATACATGTTATTTTGCACGGACTTGTGACAACACGTGTTGACATTAATTGCTAAATGGTTATATTCCGCTATTCCAAGGATCGATATATGTTTTCATTTGTTCTTTTAATATCTGTCTTGTTACAACATATTATTTGCAATTTACTCTCACTTGTCGTCGTCAGAACAATAGGTAAACGATGGGACAATAACACATTGGTGGTAGTTCTACGGTAACAGAACTTAACTAATTTTAGTCTCTCCCTATCGTTTTCTAATGTCAAACGCCAAAACGAGATAGCTACAATTTTGTTTGTGATTTCGGAACACACGGACTAAAGATACGCAAAAACACAACATTTTTTCAAACCGTGATAGAAACTTAAGTGGTACTCGCTATAAATATTTGCTATCTCGTTTTGGCGTTTGACATTAGAAAAAGATAGGGAGGGACCAAGATTAGTTAAGTTCTGTTACAACAGAATCGGCACCAATAAAGTCAATTTATTAAAGTAAGTTTATCAGCATAGTTCTTCTAAACTGGGCAACAGATTTTGATGCAATTATCAATATAATTTAGAAGATTTCTTTTCCGAAAGATGCTGTTTAGTAAAAATATTTTTTTTTATTTTATACCACCATAATAAAAGTAAGTTTTTATTTTATACCACATGCAAGTATAAATATTAGTAGATATAAAGTATCATCATTATATTATCATCAGCTCGTGGAAGTCCATTGCTGGGCATGAGCCTACTAATTAAAAATTAGTGTTTTGTCGAAATCTCCAACCTTGGCAGGCGCCTTGTAAATTGCAGTAGGTTCTGCTGCCCATTATCCTGGTAGACCCCTCAGCCGGTTCTCACGGCATCCATGGTGACAGATAGAGTGACGCTGTTATTATGCCGGTGCCACACAACAAAAAACACACAGTATAATAAATTGCACCGCAACCGTTCGAAGCCGGGGCGGGTCACTAGTGATTACATAAATTTTGTGAGACAAAGTGAACAAAGAGAAATAGTGGCGTCCGAAGACGCCGGGGGGGGGGGAGGCTTATACGTGTTTTGCGGTGCATATATGTATATTACATTATGTATATTAAAAGTTGTATGCAGAATGAGTGTATTATTAAGTGATGACTCACCGCGCCCGCGCACCGGCTCACCGAGTGCGGAAGTGCGTGTGAGCTTCGTTTGTGTCCGCGACTGTGTGTGATAAAGTTAACGACATGTAAAGGTGACGATTTTTTCACGGTTTACTTCCCAATAATTAAGCGCCGGTGCCGACGCTCGACGTACGTCGGTGGTCTAGTGGTACCATACGATTTGCTATCACAAGGTCATGGGTGCAGTCCCGGTCCCGTACCAATGAGTTATTTCCAATGATCTTTCTTCTGGCACAAGCTAACGAGCACGGCCCACACTTAACGCTATTAAAGACTCCATCAAAAGACGGCGCCGTCACCCCACATACTCGGGCTCTTATTGTAACAGTTTATTTCGAGTTTAATCCATATCGCCGTAAAACATTATATGTTATAATAATAATATAAATGATTTTATTTTTATTTACTTTCAAGAAAATATAAAATATTGAATTAATTTATTAAAATTAAAAAAAAAACAGAAATTTCTGTTATTATGGATCATAACAAACCTATCAATAAGTTATTTCTAATTCATTGCCACTAGGCCAAAGTCGTAGACTACGGCCTAATACCCTGCCTGATTAAAGAAAGTCCGTGCCCCTGCAGTGGTGACGAATACGGACTGGGGATGAATTAACCGCTTAACGAAGATATATTAATTTCGCTCCAAAGGAAAGCGAATCCCGGTGACACCCCCACTGCTGACCATCATCTTACCTACTAAAATTATAAATACCAAATTACCTGTATTAAATTTTCCTTTTGTCACGGATTAATAGAGCAGCGAATAGATGTGATTTTTTTATGATTTTTTGACTTAAGCTATTTATAATTCTGGTTCGGTTCCTATGGTATAGGCGCTATTCATTAATCATGTGATGTTTTTTACCAACTTCTTAACCCCCTCCTTCTCCCGTGGTAATACGTGTTGAGGTTTTAGGGTAACCTATTATACTATACCTAAATCTTCTGGACAAATAAATATAAAAAAATGAAATCTTAAAGAAACGAAAACACAATTAATACGTTATAGCATTTAATAGAAGGTTGAGAATCACAGCACAATCGTAATCGTAATAAGTAATAAAATCGATTCGAGCTCGATATTAATGTCGTTAAATCGATAGTAATACTTTTTTTAAATACTTTTTTGATTGCTTTATTTTTATATGGCGGTAGAATTGAAAATAAGAATTAAAGACGTTTTTTAGATCACGAGTCAATTACTGAACAGATTATTTAATAGGTATCTGTGCAATGAAATAGATATATCAAAGACGTACATAGGCTATCATAATGACGGTCACGAGGCCATGCAAACTAATCTGTTTCAGCTCATTTATTTATACTTATTTATTAAAGGATTCTTCGTAACACTCGCTAAGTACATAATAGCTTCAAGACAATGGAATATTGCTCCTTTAATTACAGAATGTCACGGTATCCAATAATCCCACTGACGTTATAAATCATCCATCTACTACCCCACTGCTGGGTAGAGGTCTCTTTTCAGAATGAGAGGGGTTAGACTAAGTAGATTCGAAAGCAAGGTCGCCCATTATTTGACTATGACGACTTAACTTGCAGCTAACATCGCTGACAGATCAGTGGCCCGGCAGCAGTTGACCAACAGCATAAAGCCTGTTAACGAGAGGTTTCCGCACGCGGTGCTTTACGGAGGCACCTGTGGTGGGACCATCATCAGCCCCGCCTGGATCCTCACAGCTGCTCACTGGTATGTACCGCGGCGTTGCAGTTTATATTATCAAATATGAGGAAGGGATCTACCACTTCCGCTAGACCCCGACTTACCAACATCCTCAAATACCTATAAAATGAATAGTCGTTAAATTTATTAACGACTATTAACGATATTATTGCTATATTTGTCGTACCCAATACGAATTCCCACCAACAGCATCTCGGACACCAACTGACTTTTAACCCCTTTAGGGGATGAATTTTTAAAAATTGTTTATAATGTTCAATTAGTTGTTCATTTGTGGAATGGAAAACCTAAACCTACTGCTGCAGCAAAATAGATTGAGAATATTTAACAGACAACCAATTGCAGTTATCACGCATAAAAATATTAATATATAAGTATATTATAAATGTGAATGTGAGTTTGTTTGTTTGTTTGTTACGCTTTCACGTCTTAACTAACTTTTATCCCAAAAAAAACTGTTTCCGAGGGATAGAAAAAATAGTTTACAGAGTTATCTAATAATTGTTGTTTCAACGGTCTCTGACTTGTATTTAAGGACATCAACCCAAGTGACGCCGCGGGTGAAAGCTAGTTAATAATATTGTGTGAGCAGAGGTTTTACGTCACAGTTAACTACATAGGGAAATTCTGTGTAAAATTTAATGCTTCTAAACCTTCGGCTTCGAAGTCATCAGTATTAAATCCTGTTGAGAAACTAACGGTGCCTACAAAATTTTGCACATTTAAAATATCTTTGATTTCGGCCAACAGACTCACTTCCAAGGTCAGAAACCCCACAGGTTTGTGCCTCTCTGCCGCATTGTCTAAACTTCTTCAAATGCTTTTAAAAAAGTCAAAACAAGTATTCTTCGTTAATTTGACTGCACGGATAGCGCAGTGGTTTAAACGGTCACTTCTCCAATCCGCTGTCGAGTGCTGTGGGTTCGATCCCCACACGGGACAACAACTCTGTGTAAACCACAAATTGTTGTTCTGAGTCTGGGTGTTCTGTGTTTCCTTTATTTGAATCTTTGTAAAGTCCCCGCGACACAGGAATAATTAATCTTAATGCGGGAAGTGTCTTTTATAAAAAAAAAATACTTTAATCTGAGCCTTGATGTAAAACCTGAGCATAAAATATATTTGGTCCACTATTTGACGTCACGTCTTCGTGTTACCTTGACAAACAAAGGTGTTGGTAAACTGAAGGTTGTCTACATTCTCATTTAAAAATTATTTTGTCGTACCTATATAGGTATGACAAAATTTTTTCGTCGTATCTATATAAATACGTCAAAAAAATTTAAATAATTAATCATTTAAAACTTACCTTTGACTAGCTTTTACCAGCGGCTTCGTTCGTATTGATGCCCTTAAATACATGTCAGACACCGTTGAAAATACAATTATTTGATAATTGTACCCTGTGTCCTTCTCTGTACCCCTGACAATGTGTGTACAAAATTTCATGATAATCGGTTGAGCAGGTAGGCGTGAAAGCGTAACAAACAAACTTACATTCGCATATATAATATTAGTTAGAATTATATATAATCATCTTAAAATGTTATTCCAATTTAATCATATAAATCATATATTTATTCATTTATTTATTCTTATAGTACACAACAGGTAAATACATTTGCAAATAGAGAAAAAAGATGTACAAAGGCGAGCTTAACTCAAAAATTGAGTTTTCTTCCAACAAACCCTAGAGTGCAAAAGTATTTGAGACTAGAAGGAATCATTATCCTCATATCAGCCCACAGACGTCCACTGCTGTACATAGGCCTCCTCTAATGATTGCCACATCAAGCGGCTATAAGCCGCCTGCATCCACAGATTGCCCGCGACCCTCACCCGGTCATCAGTCCACTTAGTCGGTGGTCTACCCGCATTATGCTTTCCGGTTCGGGGTCGCCACTCCAGCACGTTAAGACCCCAGCGTCTATTGGTTCTGCGAGCTATGTGCCCTGCCCACTGCCACTTTAGTTTTACAATCCTACCTCGGCGACTCTAGTTCTCCTGCGGATTATCTCATTACGAATCCTGTCTCGCAGGGAAACTCCAAGCACCGCTCTTCCGATTGCTCGCTGCGTGTCCTTGAGCTTTCTTATGAGGCCCATAGTCAGTGGCCATGTTTCAGATCGATAGGTCATCACTGGCAATACGCACTGATTGAATACTTTGGTCTTAAGACATTGCGGTATTTTTGACGAGAGGATGTCACGTATGTTAGACATAGGCCTCCTCTAATAATCGCCACACTGAGCGGTCATGAGCCGCTTGCATTCATCAATTGTCTACAACTTTCACTAGCTCATCGGTCTACCTAGTCGGGGGTCGAGCGTCTCACACTTTCTGGTTAGGAGTTGCCACCTTAGGACCCCTTCCGTCCATCGGTTCTGCGAGCTATGGCTCCGCCTACTCCCGTTTCAGCTTTGCAATCCTTTGAGCCCCATCGGCGACTCTATTCCTACTGCGTGTTATCTTGTTACGGATCCTATATATAATAGCAGGGAAATTCTGAGCATAGCATAATAATCTAATTATCTATTGCAAATTGCGATTAAATCAAATCTTAAGTTTTTGTAGACATGATACTGACATGAATTTTATAAAAGGAAAATGAAAAAATAACATTTTGTCCTTAAACACTAGATCGTATCACAGACAATCTGATATTCTTCAAATCCGTTTCATATTCGCAATACCCTGTCGAATAGGTAAATGGCTAGATATTTAGATCCGGCTAATTATGCGAGACTAACCAAATTGGGTTTTTGCTGTAATTCCCACAGAATTGACGAATCATTATACAACTTGGCATGACGTCGAACATTAAATTGTGGATATTAATCTAAAGGATAATACGCCCGAATAAAGAAACAAACAGGCTAATCTTAAAATTCGTGTTGAGTTTTAGTAACATCCAAATAACCATAATAGGAAATGGCCTTTATTTTGACAATCACAAATAGATACTTCACTTTGATTTGTATGTATTAGGGCTATCGATTTAAAATAAATTTGAACAGTGTTGCATTGGGTAGGTACAGGATTGGAAGTCAACGGCTGGAGTAGCGCTATATCATTTTATACGGCTACCATAGTACACTTACAGTATAAGTATCGATACCAATACTGCACTATAGACTGTTACACGCGGTTCATTATTTCATTAAATCCATTATTTTCTTTTTTCTTCCCGTTCCTCCCACGAATTCGCTTTCCACTAAAACTGCCTGCTAGGTGCGAAGTGACACCATACCACCCGGTGGATGGTTCCAAATACCAAAATTCAAATTTCGAAATACTCGCAACTATTTTTAACTGTTCCATTGCTGTTCCATATATTAAAAAATAATATTAATAAATTGCACTTCTGTGGCAACATTACCGCTGTCACAAAATATATGGGGAGTTTTGGCGGCAACCCGAGTTAAGCATCACTTGAAGTTTTATTTTAAAATATATTAGTTTATTGTGATTTTTAATATATAAATTTGGTGTTGTTTTGTGTATTAATCGGCAACAATCGTGAACAATATTGAAACACTGGAATAAAACTGTCATTAACATAGCAAAGTGACCGTATTTTTTCAAGGCAATAGACCTGCGGAATTTTGCGTGATCAAAGTGGTA
>WUAW01025295.1:0-18265 GCA_017165845.1 Thaumetopoea pityocampa
TTAGTGCGGTGGGTGCAACATGGACGTTAAACATGACCTTCGTTTTGTCCATGTTCATTTTAAGACCCACACACAAAAACACACACCAAACACTATATTATATTTAATATATACATACTTACTCCAGTGAATTGCATAATCGCATCACCTTCATGCTTCTTACGGAGGTCATGACATAAGAGCAGACATCTTGTGGCTCCCTCGACTGCCTGGCCCTGTACTTTTCGCACATAGTATCGGGCGACCCTGCTAGCATCTTTATAAATATTTAAAGGCAGTATTACACCGACCTGAGAGACCATGGCCCCGTGGACGTCCATGACGACGAGCTGCGCGGACGCGGTGCCCAGGTACACCTGGTTGTCGTCCGGCGTCCAGCAGCCGCACGTGATGCGCGCGTCCAGCGACAGCATGGCGGACCAGTTGCGCTGGCCCGACACCGAGCCCACCAGCACGAAACCGTCCTGCGATAAAGAAAATTGCGTAAAAGTTCACAAGTTTAGAAGCATCTATACTTAGTTTTTTTTTAATATCTTTAATTTACAAAATTTGACGTTTAACAATTTTATAATAGTATAGATTGAATTGGATTACACCCGTCACTGTGTTAAGTTGTTGTTGTATTGGATAATTGTTGTTCGCTTATGGTTAAATAGATTACTGCATATAATTATGTCATCAACATATCAGCCCACAGATGTCCACTGCTGGACGTAGGCCTGCTCTAATTATGTGTATTCGAAAAAACCTAGTAACCTAATAAGTTTAATATAAGATATTTGAAATAGGTATACCTATTTCAAATATCTTATATTAAACTTATTAGGCTATGTATACACAGTGTAAAGTTCAAACTACACGAGTGAATAATTACTTTGGAGGAATAACACTTCAATATAGATTTCTTATTTTGTATAATGAAATGCCATACGAATTAGATTAGAAAAAGATAAAAAGAAATTTGCTAAAGATTACAAAACATTTCTGCTGTATTCGTACGTCATTAACAACTAGTGATACTGTGAATGTTGTGCACAGGTTTCAATATTGTTATGAATGTGATACACATTGCTATTATTTTTTATTCTTATTTTGATATCAGTGCGACGTCTTTCCACAATCAAACCGATTAAATAGGTTGTGTGAAGTTAGTTACATGTAATTTTTTTATATAATAAATAAATAACTTACATTTACGTTTTTATATAGTTTTTACGGAACTGATTGGTCAGTATAATGGAAATACTTTAGAAAAATTATCATAAAAAGTATCAGAAAAATGTAGATTTTAAGCCAGTTGGGTGTTATGTCTGGCGACACCTGCTACCGTGTCCAGCAATTGTTCTCGAAACGTACATATTCTAAGTTGTTATGAATTTTCCTTCACTGTGACTCAGCTTCCATGACCGTATCTATATTCAAAAGTACCACCATCTTTGGTAGTAAATCGCCAAAATTAATCGTAACTAACAAGTACGTATTTTTTAGGCTTCCTTTGTCAATCTAGGAATCCCTACAGCTTTTCAAAGACTATTAAGACTAGCGTTGTTGGCACATAGATAATTATACCTGCTATAAAAATATCTAAATTTCTAGCTAAAACTCAAAGCTTTGCTCGACTTTCACCATTATTACAATATAATAGGGTGGATAATAAAAAAGCACCTCCTATACATAAAAAGAAGATAAAAAATATGTTTACTATATCGAGTGGACTATCGTTGAATAGATCATTATAAAGCTTCTTTGACAGTTTTTCATGATTGCATCAAATTTTGAAATTATTCGGTTGTAGTCGCCATTTTTAGTGTGTTTGTGACGCTGAACGCAATATTTGAAAATACTGAGCATTAGACTCAAATTATTTCAAAAATATCACGGCATACAGTCAGACGTAATATAGTTGAAATATAACTGAACATAATATAGTCGAGTAAGTAAAAATTTAAATCAACGGCTAGTGTTGCGCAAACAACAATCGTGGTTTGCATGCAAGACTGACAGAAAGAGATACAATACCCAGAATAGAGATAAGAATCATTATCATATCACATAGCGGAGCCGCAGGTTATAGCTAGTTCTATATAAACACTGAACAGACCCTATACTTTGTCATTTGATAAGAATAGAACCTAGTTCGATAAATCTTGATTACGTCACGCAAGACTTGCAATAAGTACCAGAGTGGAAATGCAAGAACAATAACAATAGTAAAATCTAATTTACTGATGCAAGACCAAGTGTAGGAGAATCTCGCATCGTTCTTGCATAAGCAACACTATCAATGTATAATTATTGGTATATACATTTTTTTAATATATTGATGGTGCAGTGGTTATAGACACGACTTACGATCGAAAAGTCGCGGGATCGATCCTGGTCCCGTACCACTGAGTTATTTCTAATTGATATACCGGTCTATTATATTGTAGACAACAATGTCCTCAACGGAAAAGGAAAACTTCGTGAGGAAACCTGCATGTCCGTATGGGTGTGTGAAGTTTACTAACCCGCGCTAGGCCAGCGTGGTAGACTACGGCCTAGTCCCCCACCTGATCAAGGGAGGTCCATGCCCCTGTAGTGAGGACAAATATGGACGGGGGATGGTGATTTTACTGTATACGCTAGACCGAAACTGTGCTTGGTCCGATACGCACTTGACCGGACAAATACCAAACACATAAATAACTAAACACATTACTGTGGCAAAAAAGTACATAGTTTCTTGCCCCAGTGAATTTACAAAAACAAACACATGTCATGTCAAATTTTGTGTTATTTTTATTGTACATTTTCTTTTTTTTTTTTCATTAATGTAGTATATTCGCCATGTTTCTTAAAATCTGTTTAAAGATTATTCGCACAACCCTCGACTCGAGCTACCTTGACAGTTGGCGGTGACGCGCTTACGTATTGATTGAAACCGAGCTTCTTCAGAATAGAAAGTACAAAAATGTAATCAACGTCTACCCTCACCAGAATTATTCATATTTTCATCTCTATGTTGGCTGAATGGCTCTATAGCTAATGTATGTTCGCAATAAATACTTTGAATTTCCGTCGTATTTTATTTTGCGTTAGTATAAGTACCTACTTCAGACAGGATTTATTTGCTCATAGGTATTTATGGAAAGCACTCTGGATAGAGGGTAGATTTATTAATTTACTAGCTGTTGTCCGCTGCTTCGACCGCGCATACCATTCATTATCTCGGAAACCGTCCCGTGGATCTTCGGGTTCATAAATTAAATCCTTCTCTTCTTAACTGATTGCAATAAAATATAAATTAACTTCTATTCCAGACCATAATCAATACATCAGCGAGAAACAGAAATAGGTGTTTTTAACCCAAGAGTGAATGGGTTTTTATTAAGCTAATACGTTTTACCACCCCAGACTACAACGCCACTTACCATCTTACCATCAGGTGGGGTTGTAGCAAAGTACTAACTTAAATATTGTAAAAAACCGTCAATATGCGTACTGTGTTTTTGCATGTTCTTATTTTAAAAAATACAGATATAAATTAGAAAAAAAAATGTTTGTCTCTATATCGATAATAAGTACCTATATCACAATTAAAATTTTTGAAGAATATTCTATTATATGTATACTAGATTTGGTGCAGTTACAGTTTTTTTGTAACATATATACTTTTTACATTTATTAATTTGTTAAATTGAATAAAGATATACAGTTGTTTGCTGTGTGACACCAGTAGGATAATAGCGTTACCGTCCTCCCGTGGATGCAGTGAGATCCAACTAAGGGGTGTACCATGACAATGGGCGGCGGCGTCATCCTGTCATTCAAACGAAACCTACTGCGACCTCCAAGACGCTGCACCAATTCTCGCAAATCCATCTTTTTAAGGAAGAGACCCATGTCCTGCATGGGCTTCCACGGGCAAACTACTCAGATCGACTAATTAAGAGCTTTTTGAAACCAAATCCGTCGATGTTTGTTTCTTTGGTTGTTCGGGCTTCACGCAAAAACCATCGAGTGGATTTTGGTTAAACTGTTACGGTCTTAAAGGTACTATTCCGACTTAAATACTGCGGCATGTTTCATGAAAATCGGTCCAGTAAAATTGAAGATATAGCTTGATCCCGTTTTAGAAGCCGCCATTCAGGTACGAGTAGTCAACTAAAACTGGTTCTTAGGCTTTTTATTCTAAGCAAGAAATTTATGATTGTGTCAGGATTTATCATGTAGCGGAAAACTGACATTCATGAGGGCGGAGACACGGGCAAAAGCTGTAGTTAATAAATCAGTTCCTAAATCATTTATTTCGCTTGTAAAAATTGTCTAGATGCAGGCAGAACTCTCAGACGGTCACGGACGATATAAATCTGTACACTGCCTCCACAAAATCGGTCTCATGTTCCTTAGCACGCTTTAGCGTTCATGTCGACTGTGTCAGAAGTGTCACGTAAGATCAACACAGACTTCGCTATGAAGTCTTTTAGTAAATGGAACGACATTTCGTCTTAATGAATGTAATATTCTGAAGATTTTTATTCAGACATGTATACTTGTCGTATATATAAAGGTACACAAAATTGTAACAAATTGAAAGTAACAAATCTATTTATTTGCTACCAAGAATACATGTAATATGTAATACCATGTAATCTTAACAGTATAATTCAATTTGTCTCGACCTCGTTGTAGTGAGACCCGAAATGTAATTTCGAATTCTATTTATAAAAACTGTCTGCAGTTGATATTGAAAACGAGGGACAATTTAGTAATATATATCCGAACAAGTCTGAAGGTAGCTCGTCCCTCCCTTCTCCAAAGCCAAGTTGTGCACGGATGCCCACGACTCATGTACACACTCTCCGGTCGCTGTTAACACATTGAATAAAAGCAAAGTGTTCCATTTGTTCAGTACGTCTTAACAATCCTGTCGTGATGTTGTATTAATTTAAGGTGTTCCATTTGTTCAGTACGTCTTAACAATCCTGTCGTGATGTTGTATTAATTTAAGCGTATTGTCCTATATTACAAAATCCATTCGTTGAACCTAACGTCCATAAATAGTAATCATCTAAGTTTGCATAAGGCCAATTCTACTCCCAAAAAAATTAACAATTAATTTAAAACGAGTCTCAGCCAATTGACAAATTTCTATAAGAAAATTTAGTTAATCTGAGAGGAAAATTGTTACCTAATTTTGATACCATAACTTTTTTCTTTTTTTTTAACTCCCGCATTAGGATTAATTCCCGTGTCGCGGGCACTTTACAAACATTCAAATAACGGAAACACAGAGCACCCAGACTCAGAACAACAATTTGTACTTCACACAAAGTTGTTGTCCCGTGTGGGGATCGAATCCACAACACTCGACAGCGCAGTGGACGCTTAAACCATTGCGCCATCCGTGTAGTCAAATTAATATTAATATAATTATTGTGTGGCGCCGGCATAATAATAGCGTCACTCCATCTCTTCCCGTGGTGCTGCGAGAACCAGCTGAGAGATACACAAGGATAATGGGCAGCACCGTTTTCCTGCTATTCAATCACAATCTACTGCGATCTCCAGCACGCCTCCAAGCGTGGAGATGTCATATGCTTCCTTTATAAGGAGGAGACTGAGGTCCATTAGTGGACTTCTACAGGCTCATAATGATGATGATGATGATTATTAAAAAAATATTACTAAAAACACAACACAAAAAGATCAAAAATTTGGTTCATTCTAGTTTTTATTCTATTTTCTTGTTTTAATTTATCGATCAGCCATTTTTCGTATTTATGTATTTGTAAATGTGTAAAATACGATTAGCTTCCAATCAGTGTGCGTCTACTTTACGACTGACCTGATAACAGATAAGCGCCAAGCGGCCGTCGTGCGACCAGGAGAAGTGCGTGACGGGCGTGCTCCTGTCGTTGATGAGCTCGATGCTCCAGCGGCCCTCGTACTTGATCCACACGAAGATGACGCCGCTGCTGTCGCACGACGCCAGCTTCTGGTACGGTTCGTTCCATTTCACCAGAATCACCTGGCGGAGTAAACTCAAACATCAATTCTTACCTACCAACATGGGCGTACCCAGGGTAGGGTAGGGGGGGGGCAGCTAATATTATATAAATACGTAGTAGAATTTTAAGGATTCTCAAAAAATAAAAACGCTTATAAGAACAGATTACGGCTTAGCACATCAGTATACAAATATAAACTTGTCTATATCTGTGAACCTAAGGCGTTACAATACAGATCGCGAAGACGCGCAACTTACAACAAATGGCCCATATTACCTTAATACGACTGGCCGAATTTATTTTAAATACGGCCAGCTAGTCTACATCATGGTAATTTTATGCTAGCGCGAATTCCTTGACAGCTGATTTCGGGACAAGAAGAGAATGACGAATGATATTTCAGCTGGTACAAGCTCCATATTATCTGTTTTCGGGCCGTCGTGTTATGCAGCAAGCATGGCGTTACCAATAAAAGACAAATAGATAGCATGTATGTATTTGAGAAAAGTAATTTACGTTAAAATGATACAATGTAACTATAGAGTTACATTGTATCATTTTAACGTAAATTACTTTTCTCAAATACATACATGCTATCTATTACAATATATGTGTACCGCACAATCACAAATTCAAAGAAAGCCTGACAAATGAGTCTGGTTTCATCATAGAGTCTTAGATGAGGGAATCACGTACAAATAATGCTAGAACTTAGGGCGTTTGATGATAACATTGATGGCACAAAACAGAGTCCCAAAAAGAATGTATCAAAAAAAGGAGGTTTTAGTAAATAGGAAAACTGTTAAGAAGATATCAGATATAGTACCTATATATTTAATAACTTCTTAAGAGTTTTTAATTATTTCGTCGTTACTACTAATAAAACAGATTAAAAACTTCCAATGACATTTAAGCAAAATCAACAACAATACAAATCATAAGATTATCATTAAAATGCGACCATCTTTGATTACCCGAGAGCGGAATTCACCGCAATCCAATCAGCTGAGGAATGACTCTAACAGTACGAAATGAACGGCGTACGAGATAATACGAAAATTAAACGCATTTGAACAGTACGGCTGGCGTTCTGAAGTAATGTATTGTAGTCTTTCCTCATGCCTTCATTCCACATGTTAGTTACGAACCCACTTAGAGAATACAGACGATATGTGGAGGAATTCACGTTGAACACATATCATAGCTGAAATAGCTTGTGTCAGCCATTTAGCTCGAGACGGAACACGTAGAATTTATGAAGCACACGGGCGGTAAACAGACGGCGTTTGTAGCATCTACCGTAAAACAAACTAAACGCGCTTTGTAATTCTACTTTTATTAGGTTTGTGTTTCGGATGGTAGGGTTTGGAAGAAGGTCGCATTTTATTGCCCTAGTTCGATACTTGGAACGTTTAATGGAACATAAAGTTGAATCGTATATATGTATAAGATAAACTTTTAGGAAATCTTTGAGTAGAGTTTCTATTTACACACTAAATATAGTATAATAATATATTGTGGAGATATTTTTTTCACACACATTGATCTAGATTCAAATTAGGATTCCCTGTCTTGAGTACTAGACAAAGATATACTTATATAGATGAATGCTAATACACATATGTATAGATAAACCATGACTCGAGTACAAACATTCGTGCTCATCATACAAAGTTTGTTCATACCACGAATAAAATTCGAGAACAATTGGCAGAGAAAGCAGGGTCACGGACCAATCACTCGATAAAATATAATGTTAAGTAATCGTATTTTGCTCGATAGGCCATCGTTTTGCCGACAGGCGTAACCGACTCATTGTCAGTATTGCCACTTCAACATACTGATTCTGCAAGCTATGTTGGTGATTTTAGGGATTTTAGGGAAACCCTTATTATGGATTTTATCGAACAAAAATATAGCACGCTCCACCCCCCGCCAGACTACAAGTGGAATTGAGATCGCGAATCGGTGAATGTGGGAAAATGATGATGATCATTTATTTTATGACCTGAAACCTTAAATAGGACTACTGCAATCCTCGGGGACGGCTTATATGATATGTCAAACTCCGAATGACTTAAAACTATACTCTAGATTGCATTTGATCTAATCAGCAATGGTTTTTATATCTAGGGTTTATCTAAAACGGGATTACCTTTCAATTCATTTAACACAATTATTTAATAACACACCTCGATGGTCAAACAGATATTTCCATTCGGCTGGGTGTTATGCGAGTAAATTCTCATTCTGTAGTCTCCCACTACATAGAAATAATAAAATATGTACCTATGTGATTCAAAAGCCAATATCCCAAAAGATAATCAGAGATTACAGCTACACGATACGTTTCTAAGAGATGTCTTTAGACATTGATAGTTTGTTATATTATTTTTCACGGCCAAGTGATGTCGCGCTCGGTACTTTGGTATTTGATGTTTTGAAACGAGTCGTTAATTTTTTCAAACCAATCTAGTGCCAATTACGGTTTTCTCTGCACCTATTACGTTACGGGTAGACAAACGCCCACATAATAGACTTGTGCTCAAAATCTTTGTAAAATCACTAAAAAGTAAATATTTTCAAATTTATTTATATATTTACATTTCATACACTAGTGATATATATAGATGGGCGTACTTGATGCCTGAAGCGATCCTACCAGTCGACCCTTAGGTGGTGCTGACATAAGGTAGATGAAGTAACTGATGTAAAATAAAGGATTTATATTTATAAAATACATATATTGTTTGTATTACACTAATAGATAGATATTATTATATTTACAGCTAAGTACTTAAATATAGAATACAAAATAGACTAATACAATAAAAATAAAATATATTACAAGAATTCATAAATATAATAAACTCCGATTTATTGAGATGATTCTGAAATTTCGCGTTAAAAAAATTCATAAACTTTAATTAATAATTTATTTTTCCAAGAAAGTAACATTCTTTATCATGATGTAGCAAAGAAAAGAGCAAACTTATTTGTCGGAACTTATATATCCGAGTCTGAAGAAGTTTGGTAAAACCATGCTACATAAGTAGGTAAAACCCTCAAAAGATACGCGTAACCTTTCAAAGTAAGGACTACATTCAAGTATCTAACTTATCTCAAAGTCCCCTTAATCCTTAGTAGTCTCATAATCCGAACCATTGTCATCTGACGGTAGAAACACGACTCAACGGTCTACGCGTCGGAAAATAAAATGTATTGTAGTAAGACGTGAACATCACCGCACCAAACTTGTGAAGTTTGTTGACAATGATACTGATTTATAGGTCCCCTACTTCGCGAGTTATTGTGCTTTTATCTACCAAACCAATACAAAATGTGTGTTGTGTATTGATTTTAAGAAGTCTGATAGTCATACTCTGTGGTATATTATATAATATCATGCTGTATCGTCTTCTTCTTCTTCTTGGCGTTATCTATTCTAGCTTCCATTAGCAGAGTCCACCTTCCTACTAAGTTTCCTCCACTTTGCTCGGTCTTTGACATCCTCAATCGTAAGTCCAATGGCTTCCATGTCCTTGTCACAACATCTAGCTAACGCTTCTTAGGGTGGCCCCGAGATTGTGCTCCAAGGACAGCCATATCGAGGCATCTCCTACCGACGTAGTGTCTGGGTCGGCGCATTACGTGACCGAACCAAATCAGACGACTCTCCTGGAGGTTATCTGCCACGTCACGTACGCCGAGACTGCCTCGGATATATGAGTTACGTACGATGTACCCGATCAGAATGTGTGACGCCACTCATCCACCTTAGCGTCTTCATCTCCGTGACACGGAGCTCCTGGATGTGTCTACTCAAGGTAGGCCAACACTCACTGCCGTATAGGAAAACTGGTCTAACAATGCCTCTATATATCTGCCCTTTGAGGCTTAATGGCATTTTACGATCGCACAACACTCCCAGAGATCGCTCGCCATGTTGCTCGGGCTGCGCCAATAGTGCTTGAATACCGTGATTTGCGCTACCGAAAGCGTGCAACACGGATCCCAGGTATCTAAACTTATCCGTTTTTACGGCATTTTCAGAACCTATTCTGGTGGTAGATGGATCCGGATTTCCGCACGGGTTGCATGGCGTGTACTCCGTCAATATCATGCTGTATCGTGTCGGTACAATAACAGCGTTACTCCCTTTCTTCTCGTGAATGCTGTGAGAACTAGGAAAGGGATGTACCAGAATATATAATAACGGTGTTATAACTATGGCTTCAGTCCCTGACGGAGTATGTACACTTCTTAAATTAAGTGTACATTAACACTGAAAAAGTCTGAGACTAATATTGTCTATGCAATAGACCTGCAGCCACTTTCGCCTAGTCCATATGGACTTCGTCTGTTTGACGTCAAATGTTCAAAAGAGTATTAAATTGTGATCAATGCATTTTGTCACTAAATAAATATTTCAGTGTTTTCCCTTAGTGCAGTGTTAGTGCAGACATGTATCGTTTCGGAATGCCTTTAGGAAAAACATTAGACTTTTAGATCAAAGATTCTCAAACTTTTTTGGCTTATAAACCACTTGTAACGTTTTTCACTTTCGGGTAGACCCCGAAGCGTAGTTAATATGAAATTTTTGTAAATTTATTTACACCAAATATGTTTTTGACAGTTGGCGTGGACACCTTGCACGTCATTGTCGGCCCCTGGGGGTCAACCATGACCACTTTGGGTATCAATGCTTTAGATTTTTCAGACGCTTTTGTTCAATGTTTTTATGACATAGATTCCAAGATACCAGAAAAAGCATAGCAGAATACCAGATTTAGGTATGCTCTTTGATACTATGTTAAAGTTATCTAAAAAAAGTATGAAAAAACACGTTTATTTACTCCATCTAGTGGATATGTTTACATTGGGAATTCAAAATTATTGAGTTTCCCTTAATTGATAAGGGAAACTGAAAATATTTGTCAATTTTTGAATTATTTGCTTGAAAAGAAATCATTTTTCAATAAGTCTTCGTCGGATACCTCCTAAAATAAGATATCAGAAAATTTTGACAACAGAGTATACTAGCACATTGAATGAAATTACATTTAAAAATATCACGAATGTTTAAAAATATAACGACGATTAGTAACTTCATTTACTTATGTATAGAATGTTATTTTAAATACTACTCTACATGCATTTGGACGGTTTTTATGTTAAATAATTTGTACAAAAAGTGCGACATCCTGAGGTAAATTTAAGAAGTCGCGAGCTTTTTTCATTTGAACATAAACTTTTCTTTAAGGCGAGTATTTACCGTGAATATTTTCAGTTGAACACCTACTTCGCACATTTTATCTTTAGTACATAATTAAAAAAACAATTTTCTCATTTTATTCTCTCTAGCTACTAGCATTATTCCGACTTTTGCGTTAGCGGCTGCTATTTTTTGCAAAAGAGGCAGCAGAAAGGCGGGTTAAGATGACAAATTGCCTTTTAATGTCATGCCCGTAAACTCTCACAATTCCTGCGAACGATCAATATGTAGAAACACCACTGTTTTACGTGCTTTCTGAGTCACGGCGAAGACGTGGTAATATAAACGTTTTAGTCGGGGATCGAACCCGAAACACTTCGATTCTGGGTTTTGCGACGAGGCCTTATCCACTGCACTACCATGATTCTCATTTCTTTATTTACTATAATAGCTTTTGCCTGCGGCTCCGCTCTCGTGAAAGTCGTTTTCCACTACATAGGAAATGCCGAAATAATCTATATAAAAAGCTTTATATATGTAAAAGGCTTTATATAAAAAGCCCTAGAACTACTTTTACTTGAGCTCTCGTACCTTAACAGCGGCTACTAAAACGGGGATCAAGCTGTATCTTAATCTACTAGGCCAATTTTTATGAAATATGCAGCACTATTTAATTCAGAATAGTACCTTTAAGACGGTAACAGTTTGACCAAAATCTACCTGCTAGTTTTTGAGTGAAGCTCGAATAAACAAACAAACAAAGAAACATCGACGGATTTGGCTTCAGAAGCCGGAATTAATTAGAAGAAAAATTAATCGGTTTGAGTAGTTTTTTTAATCTTTGATTTACAAAATTTGATATTTAACAATTTTACAATAGTAATAATTGATACGGAAATTCATAAAATTTTATATTCACTATAATTTGGCATACGCTCCAAACACCTAAATTTAATTTTAAATCATTAAATAAAATTAAACTATTAAAAATCCTTTATGTACTCCATCAACTCGTTAAAGTTTTCTTCATTTATTTAAACTTCATACATTAATGGTATGTGGGTGGAATTAATGTCTGGGGTATTCTTAAGCAGTCCACCTTTATATAGTGCTGATTTACATAAGGTAGGTGAACTATCTAATAAAAATACAAGAATATAATACACAAGCAATTATATACAAACACATAAATGTAGGATACATATACAATAAAAATCAATAAACGATAATATTAAACTCTCAATTTATTAAGATGATTCTGCTATTTCACAATGGAAAAGTTCATGAATTTCAATTTTAAATCTGCAACGCGTAGACTTCCCAATTGCAAGATGCGAAGAATTCCAAAGAAGCATGGAATCTACTTTTTGACATAAACCTTTACTATAAAAAGTGGGATCAACACCTTAAAGCTGTTCTTATGCCAACACTATTCGAGCTTTCATTAAAACACAATACTCAAATCTTAAAACTCAATTTTAAACCTAAAAAAAATAGAACCAAAGTAATATTGGATTCAAAAAACGATCCGAATGAAATGGTTCTGTAAATAATTTTACGAGTATCAAATCCATTCAAAACCATTGTGGAAGTCGTGACTCGAAATGAAAGGCGGCTTTGCCGTACCTAATGAATAATAAGTAACTCTGCGTATAAAAGAACTTTTATAAAGGGATCCCGGGAAGGACGACAATGAAGAAGAGTGACATATTAGGCGCGAGTTGTCGTGAACACCTCGAAGTGCTGTGAAGAGCGAGTCTAATATTTCCTGAAGGAGTATTCAGAAGAGCGAAATACATAGGATCACCAGGAAAGCTATATGAGCTAGTATATGTGCCCGGAATCTCTCGTGTATTTCGATGCCGACCAACACGGAGTTTTTAGTCGGTAGAAGTTTGATACGCCTCGGATGACACGGAGACTGCTTATGGTAATCCTGTGCAGAATTTTCTCCGCAACAGAAGAAATATACTATGTGTACGTACTTAACTATTGTCACCCAACAACTAACGGTTATGTGCATATACATAGATAAAACTGTCAGCTGACTGATACACATATGTGCATTGGCGGCTAACTTCATTATGTGAATTTCTCGTCGCAAATTACTCGACATTTGTATTACAGAATTTTCCGAAAGTCAGGCACCAGTATCTCACATAATTATCACCTATTTATGGTTAATGTATCAATTTACGAGTAGATAAGGATATTTATTTTTATTACTTTTAAAAGGTAGAAAGTGCTTTGTGCGTAGAGCCGACCAGTCATGAGAGATAAGAAATTTAAAAGTCTTTGATATAATAATAACATAGGACCTATGTCCTTAAAAATTTAATTAAAAAATTGGTTAATAGAAAATTCATTTTACACTGCCTGAATATTTTGCTAAAGCTAAGTTTTGACGATTTTCGTACCCGAAAAAATTCGATATATCGTTTTGCAATTTCTTATATTGCGTGTCTCTTGAATGTAGAATGTGCTGCTTGATATTTTAGTGACATCTTTTGTGTACCATGTAACATGCAAATAATCATTTCATTCGTTTAAATCATTTCACCAAATACCTTGGGTGTTGTAAGACATTCGGAAAGTCGGGAATACAGAAATCATAATGAGCCGCGAAAAATTCGGAAATATTTTTATTTCAATACTTTTAGGTACATACTTCTGATCTGTGCCCGCGTAGATTATAATTAGATCTGAGAGGCAGCTCGTGCGGGCGCCGCGCTCGAGACGAGGTGAATGTCACCCCGACGATACCGCGCACATTGCCCGTAGCCAACCAGCCCTCTAGGTAGTAGTTCTTGTGATTCAACTCCCAATTCTCCTCCTGTGGAGAAAAAACTCAATGTACTACATCATGTAAACGGAAAGTTTAAAACAGGAAGACATTCTTCATCACCCGAACCTGTCTTAGGGCGGGACTTATCTCGAATCAAGTCAGACGTTATGATAACCGTCTCGCGTCACCCCATAAGCTCTTTGACGAATATTACTATATTCTCGTAAATACCAGTCGAAATCCACTGTTTCACCTGCCTTCCGAAACACTACGGAGGTCAATTCTAAATTAGACACTCGCTCGCACTAAGTAAGTGTTACTTAACGCGATGCGTTTACTCGACTAAAATCCTCTTCGGCCATTGGTCGAACGTAAACGCGCCATTGTGGCATCCGCCAGTGCGCAGATGTTACGAGCGAGATAACACCACTTCACATTTTTAACCAAATGTGTAGTGCAACAAGATTTTTATTGGATTGGTGCTTATAATCTTTAATCTGCGTTTAATAGCACCCGTCTGCGCCGACAAACCTTTGTTGCACCGACAAATAGTTCGATGTAACTTATTGTTGTGGTACTACTTTATATGCGCGTGCAACTTAAATTCTTTTTGAGCAATTGTTTGAAATAATAAAAACGTTATCTCAGACAATTTAGCGCTTGTTTAGTATACAACAACAACAACAAAAACTGTAAACAATTCCGAAATGTAAGCTGTAAGTTTGGAAAATGGATCCTTGTTTACCCTAAACTTTGTTGGGTAGTTGATGCCCTAAGTCGTTTGCGGAGACGTAATTGAATACTACTATTGATGTTGGTGGTTCATACGTATGCTTGAATTTGTTTAGTCATGTAATCTTCCAATGTCGTGGATGGAACCTTTCTCTTCGTTGTAAATAAATAAATCATCATTGGTGCTGATTCTGTTGTAACAGAACTTAACTAAATTTGGTCCCTCTCTGTCCTAATGGAAGCTGGGATTAATAATGCTAAGAGTTAGAAGAGAAAAGATCTTCAAAAGTTCTCGCACTCTGAAAGTATTCCACACTGTGACACGGTGTGGTCCCTACGGCACACCTCACGGCATCGGGAAGTTGGGGTTCCGCGACACACTTAAGATACATAGATATCTGACGACTGATTGACACAGTGGCACTGCGTGTGCGACCCGACCTTATCACATACCAGTATAATGGGCAACAACGTTATCCTGTTATTCAATGAAAATCTACTGAAATCTGTAAGATCTGTAAGACCTACCAAGTGTGGAGTAATCTCCACACTTGGTAGGTCTTACAGATCTTACAGATTTTGATTTGAAATCACTGAAATAGATACATGACAAAGTAATATTATAAGGTGTGCAAAAATCAAAATCAAATGATCAAATTTTTAAGGAGGAGGTTCATATCCAGCAGTAGACTTCCACGGGTTTATGATGATGATGATGATGATATACATAGTTATGTACATAGATCAGTGATTCTCAACCATTGTGCCGCGGCACTTTTGTGTGCCGCCAAATTCTTAGTGTGCCGTCAAATTTTAGAAATATATATAGTGAAAATTATACTAATAATAATTATAACAGTAAAAATTACAATAATAATATGCTTTAGTAGCATTGTCATTTTTACGACCAATTGTAAATGAAATTATCAAAAAACATCAAGCTCAACTTTCTCATTAAAAGTATTCTCATCATTAACTTGTAATTAATCCCTTAATAAACACACTGTTGTTTTTGTAGTACATATTATTTTATTATACATTGAACTTTTAAAATTATCTTTTTCTTTGTGTGTCGCCAAATTTTGAAATCGTTTAAGTGTGCCGCGACAAAAAAAAGTTAAGAATCACTGAAATAGATACATGACAAAGTAATATTATAAGGTGTGCAAAAATCAAAATCGGCAGGTACACGTTGAACCCCGAACGGGTTGTTAATAGGAGTTCAGGGCAATTATCAGGCATGAAATGTTGCATGCCGTGTCCCGACCCCGGCAGACCGGAGATCGAAGGCGAAATTGGCAATTAGGCAGACATTACGCGATCCAACAGACCCCCGCTTCATTAATTCGCCTATAGCAGCCAATTACGACGGATTTCTTACCGATAGTACCAGCGTAGGTGCAAGCTTGGGGATTTATTAACAAGTGACAAAACGGCCGCCAATCCTAAATTATTGTTTCGACGACTGATAGACACAACGCCAATCAGTCCCGGGCTTAAAACCCGGCAGAGGCAAACTTTTTGTGATGAGCACAAATGTTCCTTAAGCAGAAATCATGTATGTATTTATCTATATATTTATTGTATTTATCTATATAAGTATGTATATTGTAGACTAGTACCCAAGATACAGGGAATCCTAGTTTGGGACTAGATTATCGCGTGTACATATGCATTTGTGTGTGCGTGCATGCATGCGTGCGTGTAGGTGTGTGTGTGTGTGTGAGGGGTCATCGTTAAATACTTGTGCAGCTGCTGTTAGTTTGCTATACAATCTTTAAGTTCATTGTCATATTAATGAATTTCACAACTGTATAATACATACTGTCAGAAGGCCAGCGCTCAACTCAAAATGTAGATTATATTTGCTCACCTAACACAAAATTCATAAAAATATTTTGGAATTACTTATATCAACACACCTTCTTTTTTACGCATACGAATGGCTGACCAATATCACCGCACCGAAGGCACGTGTCAATTTTATAATAGTATTGACAGATTTGCGCGAATTCACCGCCGTAACTATACGGGAGTCCGTCCGCTACAAAGGTGGCGAAATGGCACAAATTTATGAATTAAGTATTTTTATAACAGAAATATGTTCCCAGGTGTCTAGAACAAGTATATTTTATTTTTCGACTGCAACTACTAACATCAAAACATATTATATATTAAATACAACCATCAGATAACTTATTTATTATATGTCAAATAAATCTCTTTAAAAAATACAAATATATGTATGATAAGCAGTTCTATGACTAGGTATCTTAAGTTACTTATTTCCTGTATCAAGGGATATACCATCTTACTATTGAGAATTGGTTAATTTATATGATAATATCTTCTCTTTCTTTTAACCGACTGCGGTCAAACAGCCTAAAACGTCTTCCAGACTCTAAGCAATATATTATCGAAAACTACATTCAGATTCGTTCAGTAGTTTTTGCCTGATTGAATAACGAAGGCCTAGACGGGCAAACAACAATTCCAAAAAAAAATTGTTTTAATCTCTATATCGATAAAATTTATCCAATTAAAATTTTCAAAAAATATTTTTTGTACAAATTTGGCTGAGTTACAGTTTTATTATATGTATGCATTGTAAATCTTCGACTTGAAACTTGACAAATGCATATAAATATAAAATAGACGAAAATTTTAACGTTAAAACATATACTACTTTATTAAAAGGGAGTTACAAACGGTGAGCGTGCTCATAATTAAGCGTTTCCAATTGAATGTAACTAATGAGAGCTGAGTGTCCTCTTAAAATAAATTTTCTACAAAGCCTCTGAAGGCAATTTACATTTAACAAAGAACTGTTAATAGCGCTAATAATAGAAATGTTAATCACTATTATTTATATCTTTATTAAGAAATGTTATTTCTATGTTTTAATAGCTTTTGCCCGCGGCTCCACCTGGTTGAATGTCTACATAGGAAATCGCAACCCAATCATAGATTTATATGTATAAAAAGCCTAGGAACCGCTTTTACTTGAGCTCACGTATCAAACTGCAGCTACTAAAACAGGAATCAAGCTGTATCTTCAATTCTGCTTGACCGATTTTCATGAAACATGCAGAATTATTTAAGTCGGAAAAAGTATTATAATTTTAAAACTCTAACAGTGTAACTAAAATCTACCCGCTGGTTTTTGCTTGAAGCCCGAACAACAAACAAATTCAGAAGCCCTTAATTAGTCGATCTGAATAGTTTGTTTTTAAATATCCTTGATTTCTGAAAATTTGACATTTCACAATTTTAAGTATTACTAGCTTTTGCATGCGGCTGCACCCGCGTGAATGTCGGCTTTCCGCTACAATCATAGATTTATATAAAAAGCCTTAGAACAGCCTTTACTTGAGTTCACACACAATAACGGCGGCTACTAAAACAGGGATCAAGCTGTATCTTCAATTTTGCTGGACCGATATTGATGAAATATGTCACAGTATTTATGTCGAAATAGTACCTTTAAGACTGTAACAGTTTAACCAAAATCTACCTGCTGTTTTTTACGTGAAGCCTGAA
>WUAW01025295.1:29397-69097 GCA_017165845.1 Thaumetopoea pityocampa
ATTTATAGATTATTATTAATAATTTGAGCATTCTCAAAAAAAATCCATATTAAACAACAAATCATCCAAATGAAACACAAAATAATATTTTAACTTTTTTGCAATTACGTCATTATTCTATAGGATGTGCGATATTACGGTGCTTAAATACTGGTAAATCTGTAAATATAAACACTTACTTCGTTTGGACAACACATTGCTCTTAATGTCTGGTAAATATCTCCGTCTCTTGGTGAGCGTTTCCACGTAGCCCGTCCGCTTGCACTCGTCCACTACGGACCGTGTGAACGCCTTGACGGCGGGATAAGTTGCGTAGAAGGCGTCCATGAACATGGCCGCTTCGATCTCTGACACGTCGAGGAGTTGGCTCAAAGTCCGGTTGCCCATCCCGTATATGATACCGTAGCAGAGTTGCTTCGCTTTCTGACGAAGGTCGTCGTCTACCTGATTGATGAATTGAAGTTTTATACATTAAAGAGTGGAATTGGAAGTTTATAGCGCAACTTTAAAAATTGAACTAACATTCATCATCATCACCTCGTAGAAGTCCACTGCTGGATGTGGGCATCTTCCTTAAAAAAGAGGGATTTGCCATAATGCACACGCTTGGCAGGAGTCTTGGAGATCGCAGTAGATTTTGTTTGAATAACAGGATAACGCTGCTATCCATTATCCTGGCCAGTACATCCCTTAGCTGGTTCTCACAGTACACAGGAGAGAAGAGTTGAGTGACGCTATTTTTATGCCGACGCCACACAGAAACAATATAANTGCACGGATAGCGCAGTGGTTTAAGTGGTCGCTTTTCCACTGCGCTGTCGAGTGTTGTGGGTTCGATCCCACACAATCGAACCACAAATTTTTGTTCTGAGTCTGGGTGTTCTGTGTTCCCGTTATTTGAATGTTTGTAAAGTCCCCCACCAAACAGGAATTTAATCCCAAATGCGGGAGGTGTCTAAAAAAAAATTAACATTATAAATCGAGATACAATTATGTCGGTCTCTGATAATAAGTACCAAAAATATACATTCGTTGTCTATTACTTTTACCATTTAACATTGTCACACGAAAAGAAACCCTATAAGAGTAACACAATTATAAAATTTCTACCACGTTGTAGTTTCGTTATTATTTACTATCTTTTACCCGTGGCTCCGCCCGCATGAATATCGGTTTTCCGCTACATGGGAAATCCCGACACAATAATGGATTTATATAAAAAGCCTAAGCCTAAAAAGCCTAATACNNNGACCTCTCGTACCTTAACGGCGGCTACTAAAACAGGGATCAAGTTGTATCTTCAATTCTACTGGACCGATTATAATGAATTGTGCCACAATATTTCAATCGGAACAGTACCTTCAAGACTGTAACAGTTTGACCAAAATCTCAATTAGTCGATTTGAGTAGTTTGTTTTTAAATATCTTTGATTTTTTGACATTTAACAATTTTATAATAGTATAGATAGATTGATTTAAACTTCTTACGCAATGTGTAAAGGCGGAGTTCATGCCCGAGGCGTTCGGGTGGATATAATGCTGAGATAAGTGCAAAGAGAATGGCAGATCTAAACATTTCAAAAACTATCATACATACATACACTCACGCCGGTATCCCATAAGGTTAGGCAGAGAGCACAGTTTGTCATATGCTACGATCCTGACACGCCTCTCTCGCCTCATCCATATCGTACATCAATAACTATCATGGGAATAAAATATACATTCTAAAACATATACACACTAAATGAGGCAAGGGCAAATAAAAATAACTCTTTCATATGAACAGGCCCGCTTGTTATATGTAGACCTCTTGACCTAGAATTACACCATCTATGGCGTCAGGGTTTTCAGTTTGCAGGGGATGCCGCTGTAGGGCGGGTGAAGGTGACCGAACAGCATCTGACGTCTTCCTCGTAATAACACCACTATACGATGGCCCAACGAGGTGGCCATGCGATTGTTGAAACTCAACTGCACGATGGCAACGTCCAGTTACGATCTCATCGTTTTTCTAATGGACTTGAAAGCTTTAGATTAAATATAATTATTAAAACGATAAAAATTTTAATACTTCATTATGAGGCCACGTATTCGACATTTTTAAGAATATACCTAAATGTAAAAAATAAAGCGCGAACGTCCACACTCAATCGCTTTCGAGCACGCACTGTGGAATGGGCCACGTGTAGATGCGTACCGCCATCGCTGGCCCACTACCTTTGATATTCGGACGAAAAACCGACATCGCGGCCATCCTACCGCGCCATAAGCCATCCGACACCACCACGCTAGTCCAACATAGTGGGCCAGCGCGACGGGCCATCGTGTAGTGGCGATATAGGCCCCCTATTCCTACTAATGATTAGTATTGTTGAGATACCGACCGGGACCCACTGTTTTGCATGCCTTTCGAAAAACGGAGAAATCATGTGTATGTAAGCGTGCCAGCCGGAGATTGAACCCGAAACCTTTCGATTTTCGGATTTAAGACGAGACCTTTTCAATTAAGCTACCATAGTTCTCAATGTTATATTTACTATATCAAATATATATAGCAGTATGTTCTATGTACACAAAATAGTACTCTACTTCTGAGTATATCCTGGTGGTAATTCTGCGGTAACAGAACTTAACTAAATTTAGTCTCTCGCTATCTTTTTTAATGTCAAACGTCAAAGGATGGCCTCAACAGATGGCGCAGCTCTTGATTGACGACTTTAGAAGTCTGAATCACGCTAATGAAGTTTGATGACGATATAGCGTATATACAATGTGCCAACGTCAACGTCGTTTGTGGTTCAGTTATTAAATAGCGTAAGTTCTTGAACCGGAATATTAGCGGACTTACTTCGTCCTCGGGCGTATTGCTCCATGATGCAGCAATAGACTTGAAAACATCGATATCAGAGTTCATGATTTTCATCAGCGCAGGATCTTTGCTAAAGTGCGTCAGTATCCTCATTTCTAACTGGCAATAGTCAGCGGCTACCAACACGTGGCCTTCAGCGGCTTTGAAAATGTTCCTACAATTGAATTCTAGAACATCGGTGCTGGTACTGTCCGGTGTTGCGTATGCGCAAGGTATAGTGAAGGTCCGCGGTACATTCTGTAAATTCGGCTCGTGCATACTGATCCGTCCTGTACACGTGAACATGGTGTACGAGGGGTTTATTCTGCGGACAAAACAAGAATGTAGACTAGAAGCTTCACCGTCATCAGCATGTGGAAGTCCACGCTTGGCAGGCGTATAACAGATCGCAGTGGAATTTGATTGAATAACAGGATAACGTCGCTGCTTATTTTATCCTGGCATATTCCTTAGCTGACTCTCACAGCATCCACGGAAAAAATTTGACTGACGCTAGTTAATACTAGCGTCAGTCAAATTTTACCAGCATAATTGCTGGTACCACAGAAACGGCACACTAGAAACTTGCGGATCCATCATCGTCAATTCAGTCCATATTCGTCCTCACTATAAGGGCACGGACCTCCGGAATTTAGGTTTACACATTAGGTCGGCTTATCGGAAGAGGGTAATCCCTCTTCCGATAAGCCGACCTAATGGTCGTAGTCTACAACGCTGACCTAGTGCTGATTGGTAGACTTCACATACCCATGCGGACATGCGGGTTTCTTCTCACAGTTTTCTTTCTCCTTTGAGTACATTGGTGTCTACAATGGAGCCCGTAAATGAACATTAGAAATAACTCAGTGGTATGGGACCGGGATCGAACCCGCGACCTTTCGATCATGAGTTGTGTCTATAACCAATACACCAACAATATACCTCTTTCTGCGGATTACTTTTAACTAATTTTCCATGGATGCTGCAAAAATCAGATGAAGAAACATCATTGTCAGTCCGTGTAGGACATGGACATGAGCGTCCCTCAGAAATGGGGGGAATTTGCTACAATCTCCACGCTTAACATAAGACTTAGAGATCGCAGTAGATGATGGTTGAATCGCAAGATAACGCTGATGCCATAATCTAACCGTATGCTTCAGCTGGATTTCACAAATACAGGAAGAGATGTAGTTATGCTGTTATTATTCCGGTGCCACACAGATGAAGGAAATACCAAAGTAATGGCTCATATAATAGACTATCGAAGGTAACCTACCCACGTTCACGTTGGTGAATACAGTATTAATGATATTATCAAATATGAATAAATAAATAAATGTTCGTTGAATCTTAGGTTAAGACTTATAAACGCCAAGGACCAGCGCTAAAAGTATTATAGCAAATTCCTGCTTATATAGAGGAAACTAATACCCAGCAGTCCTGGTGGTATAATGGATATGGACTCGTCTTTGCATTCAAGTCTAGGGTTCGCCACATATTATTACGCATCCTCGACAAATGGTGTAACTCTTGAACGTCGACACTATTACAGAAAACTGAATCACAGTGAAATTAATAACAGCATTTATACAACGTCCCGACATTAACCGTAGGGGGCCGTGGCCGGCCCCGCCTGCAACACCCGTCTGGCCGGCAGATCACCCCTTTTTTGATACAGCCATTTCATTTACACTAAACTGTACTTCCCTTACGTTACATACATTACTACTTCATATTACATTAATGGTGTAGTAGTGTTAGACACGGCTTACGATCGAAGGGTCGTGGGTTCGACCAGGTCCCACTGAGTTACTATTTGTAATTCATGTACGGTCTACATTGTAGACACCAATGTACTTAACGGAGAAGGAAAACTTTGTGAGGAAACCTGCATGCTCGCAAGTGTATATGAAGTCTACCAACCCGCACTAGGCCAGCGCGGTAGACTACGGCCTGATCCCCCTCCTGATCAGAGGCGTTTCGTGACCATTGGGGCAATATAAAGTTTACATCTAAATGATAAAATCATGTAATATATTCAGTCACTTAAAGCGTTTGCTGTATGCGAAAAAGGATAGCAATATCTACCTATCGCCTTCGCTATAAATGCAGGCCTTCTCCGTGAGAGGGTATAGTGTTTTAGTCAGTATGGAATTCAGTTTCCGCCAATATACTATGATGCTCGATATCGGACTGTTGTGTGAACTCAACACACTTTTCTTTGTGCTCACTTTACGACCGTTGTATATTCCTAAAACCTGAAACAGAAGATCAAGCAAATTAGAATTAAAAACTAGAATAAAAATTTCGAAGACCTTATTTAAACTACAAGCGTTTTAGACCACAATGGATGGCAAATTATTTAAATATACCGTATGACGAGCATAGTTTTAATTTGTTGTTTACAAATCAATGAAAAATGACTTTAAAATAGATTAAAAAATAAAAATAAAAAACATAATAGATATTTTGAATGAGACCTTCGCAACATCTTTAGAAGAATTAAAGTTGAAATTATATCCGCAAAGTTTGTACGCTTTCTTCTGTAGACACTCTTGCGAATTCCTCACATCGATCAAAAGTCGTGATGCGAGGTCCTTGTCCACGGCGATTCCGTAATATTCACAGTTTGCCAGGATCTTCGAGACTCGGTTTTCAATATCTGTCAAAAGTTATAAAATGTAGTGAGCGCAGGAAATTACCCTTATAATTGTATTGTTACTGTTTAACTGTCATACATTGATCTAACCCCAATCTAAGATTTTGGATACTAGAGAATGATATATATATACTTGCTTATATGTATAGACATATACTAATACATATATAAACCATAAGGTCAGGAAATACTTAGTCTTTTAGCTTGTCCGGCAAATAGAGTTAAGTGTACGGGTAAGTGACCCCGCCCCCCGAGCTACTGCTGTCTCTTACTACTCCTTCCGATATAGTAGTATCCTATACCCTATAGTCCTTTTCCTATATTCCATATTCCCTGCTCAATACACCTTTCCTATCTCATCCTCTTTCCTTTCTTCTCCACTAAGTCGTGGGAACGCAATGAGGAACATTAACACTTTTGAACCTTATCAAATAGCGGCGTCATGGTTCGCCACTGGACACGTCTCGTTGCCCGCGGGGGCGAAATGTGGACTGCGGTATGAATGTGGCATAGTCATTTTCTGCAGTAAACGATCGTAGCAGGTGGAAAGAAGTGGTCTCTGCCTACCTCAATGGGAAACAGGCGTGACAGTATGTATGTATGTAGTATGTACTATGGTCTCTGACTACCCTTATGGGATATCGGCGTGAGTGTATGTATGTATGTATATAAACCATATAGGTCATTATAACTCCACTTCTCTTTGTCCAATGCTAACGGTCAAATAAAGGTGACTAACCTTAATATTATACAGTAATACCTGGACTTACGCTACCCGACTTACGCGATCACGAAGTTACGCGATTTTCAAATCTCCTCGATTCGTCTTTTATTTGAAGGTTACGCAATTCGACTACTCTGGATTACAATTATTAGTATGCTACGAGGAAATTTTACGGGAGAAAAAACTACTTTGTTAGATTTTATGAAATGTAGAAGACATGACTATAACTTCGGTTTGCGATTTCATATTTGTGTTTTCTAATAATTTATTTCGTTTCCGGCCCCAACTAAAAATAATTTATATGCGAATATTACACCCAGAGTTACGCGAATTCGACATACGCAGTTATCGCTCAGTCCCACCTATCGCGTAAGTTCGGGATATTACTGTATTTTCTTTTCTTTTTGTTAAATTTATAATAAAATTATTTTCATGAGTAACAGTTATGTTTATATTACTGTACCCTGGGTTCTAAGTAATTAAATTTATAATAAGTCGATACGCTTACATCGACTCATTCCTGCCTTTACTTTTCTATTCAACATAGTATTATAGTAACATAGTATTAGTAGCACTAGCTTTAGCCCGTGGTTCCGCCCGCCTAAATGTCGGTTTTCTGCTACATGCCAGATTCCGAATCAATCATAGATTTATGTAAAACGCACCTAACCACTTTTATTTGAGCTCTCGTACCTTAACGGCGCCTACTAAAACAGGGATCAAGCTGTATCTTTTATTCTACTGGACCGACTGATTAAACATGCCGCAGTATTTAAGACGGAATAGTATGTACCTTTAAGACTGTAATAGTTTGACCAAAATCTACCCGCTGGTTTTTGCGTGAAGCCCAAACAAACAAGCAAACATCGACGGATTTGGTTTCAGAAGCCCTTAATTAGTCGATCTGAGTAGTTTGTTTTTAAATATCCTGACATTTATCAATTTTATAATAGTATAGATAGATGTATGTAAATAGGCAGAATACACGTTATTATTTTGTAATACTATATATCGCAGTGTATTATTAATAGTGGAATCAGGAGTGGCGTCATATAATATTAATCGTCGCAAGGATTATAGATAGGGGCTACAGAGATTACGTCAGAAAGCATTCAATATGGGATATCCCATGCAAATAGAACCTGACTTAATAATGTCAGGAACTATTTGAAAACTTGCCGTGTGGCGCCGGCATAATAATAGCGTCACTCCATCTCTCCCCGTGGATGTTGTGAGAACCAGCTAAGGGAGTACAAGGTTGAAGGGCAGCAGCGTTATCGTGTTATTGAATTAAAATCTATTGCGAGCTCCAAGATGCCTGCCAAGCGTGGAGATTATGGAAAATCCCTTCTTTTTGAGGAGGAGGCTCATATCCAACAGTGGATTTTCCGGGCTAATGATTGTGATGATGAAGGTGAAAAGTATTAACATGTAATCAATGTATTTGTGTGTAAAATTTTAAAGTGTGAATCAAATTAATGAAAATTAACGTCCATCCATCTTAATATTAAAATTACTAACGAGATATCTGTTAAAATATAGTTTGACGATTTCGAATGCAACTCTCAAAAATATTACGTTATCTATAATGTTAATCATGAATTAGTACGGTATGTTGCCATGCTGAAAAACCGCAGAACCCATTAGATACCTAAATTGCTCAGAATTATTATTACGCACCTACTGTTTTTTTAATTAGTTGTATGTTGTCTGATAATTTCAAATGTTGTTTTTCGGCGATCATCCATATTGACCAAGCCCTGACACACGATATCTCGCACGCATTTAATTTTTTTAACGTTTTCTCTTGGTTATTTATCTTCAATGAAATTTTCGATAAATCTACATCGCAATATTTTTTCGTCTGCAACAATAATAATAATTATTAACAACCCGTGGAAGTCTACTGATTTGCACTAATCTCCACGTTTAGCAGGCATCTTAAAGATCGCAATAGACTTTGGTTGAATAATAGGATAACGCTGCTGCCTATTATCCTAGTATATCCCTTAACTGGTACACTCACAGATTCCACCCAAAGAAATGGAGGAACGCTGTTATTATTCCGGCGCCACACACTAACATAATAACAATAACACACGCTAATAATAAATATTATCATAAAGATAAAATTTTGTACTTACTAAATAATCAATATTTGGTATATTCTCATCATTATTAATTAGCCATTCTACCAACAAAATGTCAGTACAATTTGCAGGTAAATTAACATTTAACCAACGTTTAATATAAAGGTTTCCAGTTTTGGAGCAAAATAATTTAATTTTAGTTTTAATTTTATATAACCAAGTGCATAAAGCATGTTTTAATGTTTTCATACAATTGAAAGAAGTTAAATCTAAGTAAATACATGTCGCTTCATTTGAGTACATTGCGATTCCTTTCATAAAGTCGTTCATATTAATCGCTTCGTCTTTTAAAACAGACTTTGAAATGTTTACGACTTTGGCTCCGATTAAATCATTAGAAAGTAGTGTTGATGTATTAATATCTAAATAAATAGATATTTCGCCTACATTGTATAAAAGGTGTAAATTTTCTAAAATGTCATCATCCCTCAATAAATAACAATTCATTTTAAAATTATTTGATTCAAGTTTGAATGTTTTTGATAGTAGACTTTTTAGTTCTGGTTCCAAAATATAGCTCCTCTTTTGCATTTTACTCTTAACTCTTGAAACCTTTTCTATTTTATATCTCTTCGTAACCGGTTGAATTTCCTTACTAAAATTTCGTCTGCGTTTAAAGGGATTTATGAAATTATTTAAAATAGTATTCGCGACCGAAACTTTTTTATTGTTGTCCATTGTTACGTTATTTTCTGTGCACCCATTATCATCTTCGTAAACTAATCTAATGCTTTCTCCGTTGGCAGTATCACCCAAAGGAGACTTGAACGCGTCTAATGTTGTATTAGATTTGATGCTAAAATAATCCGAAGTGGTTTCTGGTTTAGACAATACAGTTGATTCCTTATCAAGTAATTTACTTGGTAATAAATTCAAAGGCAAACTTTCTTCAAATATGCTTGAATTATCGGCTTCTGAAGAAAATAAACTTACGTCTTTAGTAGAATTACATTTAGAGAACACTATATTTTCTGAAGCTATGATTTTTTCTTCATTTTCGCCGAAACTGATGTTTGGTGAAAACATTTTTTCTGAAGTTCGATATTTTGTTACGTCTTCTATACCGATATCAGTTAAATTCAGAGAATCCCAAACAACATCCTCTTTTTCTGACGAACATTGACTGTAACTGGCAATTTTGACGTAATTTTCAAAATTAGTGCTCGAATTAAGTATTTCATTGCCTGTAGAAATTAATTTTGAATCCTTAAGAACGCAACTCTCATGATAACTGATATCAGTATTTATAGGAACAGTCGGTTTCAATTCATTTTTCGTTCTTGATTGCATTTGCTCCTTACAATGATTATTAACAGGAATTATTTCATTAAAATTACTTATAGTGCGATTTATCAATAGGGTATTTTTATTTTGAACTTCGCAGTCTAAACTTGAAGTACAAATGTTTCTTTCATTAGAATTTATAAGGTCTTGTTTTAAATTGTTTACAGTATTAAGATGTCCACTTTCTGCTGAATCACATATATTTGCGGCTTTATTAGAATTCCACATAATTTGAGCAACCCCAATTTCGTGAACTAGATATTTTCGTGCTTCTGATATAAGATTTTCAGCTGCTTCTTTTGTAGTCATTCCAGAACAACCTGTTATCCAAATACTTTTTATTTTATTACGTTTCCTAACATCATCCTTGTCGTCATCTTCTCCAGCTTTTTCACTTTGAAAAGGAATAGCCTTATGAAGGATATTTTCAATTATGTTCACATTAGCTGAAGCAATGCTTGAAATTGTTTCAAATCCTGCATCAAATAATACTCTGGCCCTTGTACCATTTAGAGATGGCAATTTCATAAGTTCTATCAGATCAGAATGAATTCCAAAATGTAGTCGGTCTTGAAATTGTGAAATCAGCATTTCCATATTTTTCCAACCCAACTGTCGACAAAAAGCTGTTACCATTCCTAAAACAAATTAGTTTTTTTAATTTAAAAAGGAAACAAAACTTTTAATATAATATTCTGGACACTTTTCACACACATTGATCTAGTCCCAAACTAGGATTCCCTGTATCTTGAGTACTAGACAACAATATACATACTTATATAGATATATACTATACATAAATAGATATACGTCCATGGCTTACATAGAAACTTTTGAGCTCATCACACAAAGTTTGTCCCTACCAAGATTAGAAGCCGGGACTCATTGACATAGAAAATAGGGACACTGCCTACGATGCGATGAGATGCGACAATGAACTAATAGATGGTTGACATAATAAATAGCATTTACAGGAAGTTTCATTTAAGAAGTGAATGATTTAATGAGTGAGTACTCACCAGCAAATGTTGCTGCACCATGTTGAAGGCTTTGCAAAAAACCTCGAGCACATTGAAATTTTGCTGCAACCTCTGATAATGGCACTTCATTTACCAAATCTTGTAAAGCCAGGGCTGTATAAAATCTAAAAGATTTAATAGAATTTAGGATTACTATTACTATATAAGAAATTTTCAAAATAAATTACGATTATATACCTTTATTACGATATTTACCTTTTATGAATATTTACTTTAGTTTGAACATTATTTGATTTCTTATATCCTCTCAAACAGCGTATTATAAAACTCTCTTGAATACCTACCAATTCTCCCACTCTCTTCATCGCTTTCGTCAATGACTCCCAAAGTGTTAATAAATGCAACCAATCTATTTCACCCCATTGACTACTGACACTGTATGGTGTCACTAAATAAATAAGATGCAAATCTGTCTCTAAAACTAAACACTGGCGAGCTTT
The DNA here is from genome assembly GCA_017165845.1 of Thaumetopoea pityocampa. NCBI lineage: Eukaryota > Metazoa > Arthropoda > Insecta > Lepidoptera > Notodontidae > Thaumetopoea > Thaumetopoea pityocampa. Next base: position 40,549 of record WUAW01025295.1, read on the forward strand.
TTGTAATTCACAAAATAATGAGAGCCCATCATTTGGTGACATGGAGGATGAAAGGCATGCCTTTCCTAAAGGTGTAGCAACATAGTGTTCTTCTGCACCATCAGTTTGAACTCTGACCAACTCAAAATTCTTTAATTCTTCTAATGTATTTTGTAAGAGAACATTTTGTGATGGTGACAAATCCTGCTGAGTGTATAGCAATGTACATTTGGAATACAAATCCAACTCTTCCTTTCTACACAAAACTTGGCTAGCTATCATTTCCAAAACTGCTCTCATATACTTATCTTCACTTTCAATGCAACTCCTTACTGGGTCTAGAGTGCCCATCATTAAATCAAAACCAATTTTTTTCTCTGTTTCAGTGCAAACCAAAATACTTTCACCTTTGGTATCCTTTCCCATCCTCCCAGCTCTGCCAATCATTTGTTTGTATGTTAGAATATTAATAGGTTGCCTTTGGAACACTGGAGATCTTATAATTACTTTTCTAGCTGGTAAATTAACTCCAGAGCTTAATGTTGAAGTTGCCACCAACACCCTTATTGCTCCAGATTTGAATCCCCCTTCAATAATGTCCCTTTCATCAAAAGTGAGACCAGCATGATGGTATGAGACACCAAATGATATAGTCTTTTTCAGCACTTGATCTAGCCCCACAGGACAGTTCTTCAGTTGTTCTAAGACTTCTAGTATATTCTCAGACTTTAACTGATACCGCAAAAAGGGTCCAACATTACAATCTCCACTTCCCAATTTATAAAATGACATTGCAATGGACTGTGCCAAATTTTCACACCAACTTTTAGTCATACAAAATATGAGTACAGAACATCCATCCTTAATAGTTTCTAAACAAATTTCCAATATAATATCTCCATCAGCTGTTAATGATGAATTTATAAAATTAACAGACTTTCCAAATTTATCATAGACTTTATTTCCAATCAAGCAATATTCTTCTAAAGGTATTGGTCTAAATTGTGTGATAAAAAGTTGAGCATTCAACCAATCAGCAAGTACTTCTAAATTAGGCAGTGTTGCTGACATTCCAACTATTTGTATCTGCAGATCTTCCAACTTAGAGCATATATATTTAATTTTTGTTAGTAACAGTTCTAAGATATATCCTCGGTGAGGATCACCAAGCAAATGTAACTCATCAACAATGATTGCTCCTAAATCTGAGATATTACCTTCATCTAAGAGTTTATTTATTAAACTATTAGCTTTTTCTATGGTGCAAATAGCAACATGAACAGTTTGCAAACCTCCTGGTGGTGATTGACATCCCATAAAACCTTCCACTCTGATACCTGAACTAGACAAAATGTCTTGAAGATAAAACATTTTCTCTCTAACTATTGATACAAATGGTAAAATAATAATAACCTTCTTTTGACGTTCTAGAATAGTTTTTATGGCTAATATTTCCGCCACGAGTGTCTTACCAGCAGATGTTGGTGCTGAGTATACAAGATTGGAGCATTCAAAAAGCACTTTTGAGTTTCCTAAACATGCAACCTGCCACTCGAACATCTCAGTAATACCTCTATCCCTGTACTTCATAACTATTTCAGGTGGTAAGCCCCAATCTTTTAACTTTCGACTAGTCTTTCCTGATTGGGACTCTAACTTGTTATTGCGTGTGTAGTTTATTGTTGTATTCTGGGACGTGTAATTATTTCTACTCTTCACAAAACTGTTTCTTTTTTCTTCATATTGTACTTGTTCCGCTGAATATTCTTTCACAACTTGTAAAGAACTTTGTAGGCCGAAAGATAAATCGAAACATTTGTCTAAAAAACTAATATTATCTACTATAAATTGTGAGTCAATCAATTCAGTTTCAAGTTTCGACATTGCTAGATTAGTTTAATGGCATGTCTATGTACAAAAAATAATTAATTTAAATATATTACGAACAGTTAACGAAATCAATAGGTAAACAAAATCAACTGACAAAACCGTACAAAAATACATTGACGCTGTCATTTTGACATTTAATTCGAGTGTTTTATTCTCATAGTTAGGTACCCACCCCGAAAACAAAACACTTGTACTAAAACAACGATAGTTCTATGGAAGGCTTGCACATTTTTAAGCCACCTCTCACATGATATAAAACCGTTTAAAACAGAAATAAACCATTTTTTTAGATTTAAAACGATTGGTGTTGATGACTATGTTTCTCTTAATTATAACTACATTTTCTTAATATTACCGTGGTAGGGATATAACGGAGTACCTATAATCTGTGTAAAGATTTTTTAAATATGTGATATACTGATATTGATATACTTAGAGGGTTTAGTTCTACCTCTAGGGCTGACAAATATCAAATTGAATAAAATATAGAAATATTGTATGTTTAATATTTTAATTTCAGTATTTGTTTGCACACGCGCGCGAACACTAGGGCTGGCAAATATCCAATCGAGTGTAATATTCGAAGACATATCGCCTGTAGGTAAAAATATCCCTACATTAAAAAAAATGATCCCTACGTGTAAATTATACGGACTATTTTATAATAATTTATAGTGTTTTGTTTATGTTATGTTAAGGTAATGAAAAAACATACCCGAAAATACTCAAAAGTACCTAAACTTCCGGAAAATATCCAAAAATACATAAACTACCCAAAAATACCCGAAGCTGTTTATTAGCTGACAAGTACTTTGGAAAAATATCCGATAAAAATCACTGCTTTATAAACTATAGTATTCAATCGAATATAAACCTTTGCAAGCCCTAGCGCAAGCGTGCACTGTACACTCGCGGCGGCGGCACCGGCGCGACGGCCTTGAAGACATAACATTGTCTCTTTCATGGGCAAGTAAAACTGACGGTATTGTGTTAATGATGTCTTCTAATCTAGTGTGTGTAATATAATATAATAAATAAGTATAGGTAGGTATACCTACAAACTTAGTTTTTCGTGTAGTAGGTAATTACTTTATATTGATTTTCTATAAACTAATTAAAAAGAAACATGACGTCAGGTTACCAAAAATTGCCCATAATGAAGTGTAAAACAGTTCTTTTATTTTTGTAGGCGAGTTTTCAACCGTTTAAAACGATTTATTTGGGCTTTAAAACGGCAACATTTTATGTAAAATGTTTTAAATCGGTTGTTTTACATCTAGTTGTACCAGCACCAAAAATTCTGGTGTACTATGCCGTTTATCGCAGCTATCACCTGATAGCATACTGTACAGCTTGTGAGTTTGTCCCGGTAGAAGCACCATTCAAACCTTAAGCTTACTGTTCAGCCACCCAGGCTGAAAATATCCACATGCCACAAGTGCTGTCAACAAAGCCCTGCCTCCTAAGAAACCTACCCCCTTTATGTGGCCGGCGCGGTTTGTTTATACGAGGTTACCTAAACAAAAACCTCAGGTACCCTTATTACACGCTTTATATTAGCTCGACTTGGTATCTATATAACGGAATCTTTGGACACAATTTTCACCCACATAAAACCATCGGATCGACTTGAAACTTTGGATACTTCTAAAGTACCGATGACAATATAATAATTTCATAATTTTTTTCAAAAATCCTGGCCAGGATCATCAGGAAATTAAAAAAAAATCTGAATTAAAAAATGAAAAATAAATAATAGTTTAAAAACTAAAACAACACGCTTTCTAAGAAAACCGAACTAAAAAATAATTTTACAATAAAAAGCGTAGGGTGCGCTATATCAATTAATATATTTGATAATAAACAGATATTGCAGTCTCCAAGAAAACGTAAGTCATAAAAAGCACCCCACGCTTTTGATTGTAAAATTATTTTTTAGTTCGGTTTTCTTATAAAGCATGTTGTTTTAGTTATTTAAACTATTTATTTTTTAAATACATTCCTCCTCGTGTCCCTATTCTGGAAAGAGGTCCGTTTTTTCAAATGCTGAGTAGATTTTTGGAGATAACAAAAATACTCCTTTTAGGGCCTAGGGGCCTCTTAGGGGCTTTCAAGCTATATCTTGACTCATGTCAAGATATGGTTTGAAGGTGAGTGAGTCAAAAGCAAAACACTGAGCTGGATTCGTATTTTTATTTGATCAACCTTTGACGCCCCAACCCATGTGAGCACCCGAAAGGAAAATGAAAGTTATTAGTGGCGGAACATAACACTACCAGAGCCATTTTAGTTATTTAAACACACTGTTTAAATAAATAAATTTATTTAAAATCACAGCATATTTAAGTCACAATAATAATTATATCATTTATTTGAGATTAACAATAATTTCATTAAAAATGAACACCAATACCCTTTAGAATAACAATCACAGGTGTACCTAGAGTAAAAATTGCAACTAGTTTTGTATATCAACACTGAGTGTTGTAGTTTAGAGTACAAAAACAGGCTAACTCTGTAACCTATCAACTAATAAAATTTAACTTATAAGTTTATATATAAGATTATAACACACACTACGGTGTGCCCTATAAGGCACATTTTATTCATTCCACACATCAATTTACAATTATTCGTAATGTGGTTTTGGAGACGTAATCGGACCGATTTAGATGAGTTTGATTTCAGTTGATTTGAAAAATCGTAATAACAATTCTGTCTCGGATTACACGTTTTGAATTATTGTGAATAGTATCGTTACGTAAGGTAGTCGTCGCAAGATAGGTACATCTTTTCCAGATTTATCCACCCCTCTATATTATGTAATAATTTATAAATAGCATCTAAAATTAAATAAGGAACACGTGTGCTCGGAAATATGAGTCTTAATGTTTGTGCCAGAAGGTCGACATTTCTGCATTTCAAAGTCACGATACGTACAGAGTACCAACACATCGAATTGTCTAGAATGCCGTAGAAATTACTTGAGTACAAGCGCCTAGTATGAAAAGGCTGCGCGTCTCGCGGGGAGGAGTTTTAATTAGTAACTGCGAGATATGCGGTGTACAATTCGAAGTGGATATAACGACACATCGAACCCCCCCACGTGTTGTAACAGTATAATGCTACAGTATTTAACTGTGAAAATATAGAAGAATTTCGAATAAGAACGATATGAACACTTAAGCCTAGTTCGGGCTTAATAGCCCGAACTAGTCGAGTATAGTATTTTAGTCAAGTAGCGAGTATTTTAGTAACCAAAATAATATTTTATTATATAATAAATAGTTTAGTAACCAAAATACTCGCTACTACCCAAATATCGTTCGCACTTGGTTCGAGTACATTTAACAAGTGAGCGGTGTTTTGCAAGATGCACAGCCTGCAAGGCAATAAAGAAAATAGTCTGATTAAGCTTATCGTAATGGTTATTTTAGAAGAAGTGGATGAGGAAATTTATGTGATAAATAAAAAGATAAATAAACGAAAATAGATCAACAGAAGTGATGTACTAACTAGCTAGAAATTTTTGAATTCTTTTATTTTTTTAACTTCTACGAGTAGGTCGATCTAAAAAAAATTTGATCGCGTTAGGTAGTACTACTTCTAGTATCAATAGTAATAGGAGCTTATACGTATTGTATAATCAATAGAATCTAGGGATGCAGTTGTAATAAAAGTATGCACTAGTGAGATGTTTTTAATTCTAAATTTAAGTTCGTTTTCATTAAATCCGGGTATTTGTATTTTTCAAATCCGAGTATACAGATTACTTCATTTGTTTGTTTTTATAATATGAGGACTTAATATGAGTGCTTGTGGAATACCACAAGCACTCATATTCTGTATATTTAGAAACAAATTTTAAAGTTGTTTCATCGCTACAGCGAAATGACATTTTTGCGGCAACTAATGAACTCGACTAAAACGACAGGTTCAGATTTGTTTAGCCGGTCAACCAGTGAAGAGTGATGCATGGTGGGAGGAGCTACTTGCCCAATAAAAATGGAATAAAATGGATCGATTCGACTAAATTATTTACTAATCTACTAGACTAAATTTTTGGTGTTCAGACACGTTTAGTTACTAAAATACTTGCTACTCAACTAAAATACTAGCATAGTCCGAACTAGGCTTTAGATGTAAACTGTGTATTTAGCGGGGCATTAGCGTAATAGGCAACTACATGCTTCTAACCACCTCCTGTGGTTATCACCACAGGACACTCGCTCAATTAGCTCGTTACTGTCTGTTTATGCAATGTCATTTCAACTTTTTAGCAACGTAATTTATGAAGATATATTTTTCATTTTGGTCACTGAAGAAGCACTGACTAGATGTCATGAGCCAGGATTTAGAGAACAATGGAGTCACCACTGAGGATATTGACAATTGGACAGTCGTTAAAACAGGTAGACACGAATAGTGTCTAGATTAAATAGAACCTGCATATGAAGTATTATCCCATATAAGATAGGACTGCTTCGATATCTTTAGTTCTGAAACATTATATAACATCTAAGTGCATACAATCTTTAGTAAATAAAATATAGTAAATATCATAAAGAAACTTTTGTTGCTGTGGTTTCCTTGCCTTCGGTCAAAGCTCTTGATTCATGGATAAATGCAGCATAAGTAATTCCCTGGAAAATGAATTAAATATATTGAAATCAGCATCAATAACAGCCCGTGAAAATCCAATACTAGATATGCGCCTCCTTGAAAACGAGGGAATTGTCAAAATCTCCACTGTTGGCAGGCATCTTGAAGATCGCAGTAGATTTGATTGACTAACAGAATAATGCTGCCGCCCATTATCTTGGTACATTCCTTTGGTGGTTCTCACAGCATTCACAGGAAGAAATGGAGTGACGCTACTATTATGCCGGCGCAACACAGCAATAACATATATGTTTTGTATAAAAAATAAGAGACAGGACACAAACAGCACGCTTGTAGTCAGATGGTAAGCAACACATATATACACAGCAATGGTAAGGCAAGAAGGCAGACCTTAGCAACAAAAGCCGGGATTAAAACACCGGGCGGAATCATATATTAAGCAGAAACATGTATGCATAGCAACCTAAATCATGAGCGAATAGGTATGATACGCCTCGCAATACTGCTATTTTATTAAAAGCTTTTTTTTTAATAACAAGGAAGCTTTTTTAAAGACTGATCGCAATCATAGCAACCACTTAAATTCCTATAAGTTGGTATTAACAGTGAATAATATATTGATGGGAATATGAAAATATTTAAACTCTTTGCTTACAAGTTAAAACCTTAGGATTGTGCAGTAACTAAATTATATAAGTATAAAAAACAGCTGTACCTGTTGCAAAGCAGCCCTAACAAATCCTTCATTAGCTGATACTGTTAAAGCTTTAATCCTATGTCCAAAATTAAAAATTATCTTAGATCTCAACCGGACATGTCCTCTAACTTTCAAATTGTTTCTAGGATAATCATCCTCACCTGAAATTAAAATAGATTTATGTTTATTAACGTAATCAATTGTTCTAGTTTGGACATTTGCTATTTATCAGGTCTGCATATATTTATCAGGTTTAACTATATTTACATTGGTAGAGTGAATGGTGTAGTGAATACCAATGATGTACACAGAACAAAAACTACGTGAGGAAACATGCATGACCGCATGGGTAAGTGAAGTTTACCAGCCCGCACTAGACCAGCGCGATAGACTACGGTTTAATCCCCCACCTGATAAAAGCTCCGTGACCCTGTAGTGGGAACAAATATGGACTAAGGGAAGAACCAATACTACAAAACTAAAAGGAAAAAAAACATATTTAGCAGATTTATCTATATCGATCAACATGTCTTCTATCGACGCACCATCACTACCATACCTGCACCATCTCTATACCACGCTTATATTATATTACGGTAGTAAGCGTTTCGGTATTTGTGGAAAAAAATTAATATTTCACTCATCATCATCAGCTCGTGAAAGTTCACTGCTGGAAATGGATCTCCCCCTTAAAAGGAGGGATTTGCTATAATCTCCATGCTTGACAGCCGTCTCAGAAACCGAAGTAAATTTTGATTGAATAACAGGATAACGCTGCTGCAAATTATCCTGGCATATTTAGCTTAGCAGGTTCTCACAGAATCCACAAGAGATGGAGTGACACTATTATTATTTTTTTATGGACTCGTCAACGCTAATTCAGCAATCTTAAAGGAGAAAATAATGATATTCATAATTGTCGAAAACTATATTGGAACAAACATTAGTGATGGCAATCGCTGATCGTTTAAATACACAAACGATTGCTGCTACATACTGCTAAAGCCTGCTTAATTTAGCCACTTGTTCCAATTCTGCTGTTACAGTCACTTTACAGCTTTGTTTATCAATCTGCTTACCACCATAGTCATCTGGAAATACTCGAATCATTTCTTTCAATTGTTCAGTTCGCTTAATTTCCATTGGACCTCCTAAAGTATGTACGATTTTTTCAAAATCTTCCCATGCAGTCTTACAACAAACTAATGTTTTACCTAAAACAAACAATTAATATGTTTTATTGTTATTTATGACCTGACATGAAAGCATGGTATATGATATGATACGATATGAATTGATACAATACGATATGATATGATAATAAGGACTTAAGGAAACTTAGGAAGAGTCTTTTAGCTTGTCGGCTTGAGGTAAGCAACGCACGATGACGAAAAGTGGGCTACAGATCGCCACTTTGTGACATAAAACGATCGTAGCAAATGCAAAGTAGTCTCTGCCTACCCCAATTCTTCGGTAGTGTAGTGGTCAGTATTCCCGCCTGTCACGCGTGAGATTAGGGTTCGATTTCTCACCGGAAAGCCAGGAAGAAAGACGTACTTATATGTATGTTTGTATGAAAACATTATAAATTGAACTGTGACATCAGCAAATGCTAGAAATTGTAAAATAAATCGTAAAGTCGTAAAGCAGAACTTATACCGGGAAATGCCAACCTACAACAAGACAGTGCATGTTGATATGTGACATGCCTGATTAACTTCAGAAAAGTCGATAGTGGGCAATTGGAACTTATAACTGATGATATTGAATATTGGGCAACATTGAAGACTTAGAAATTAGACTCATACCCTAAAAGCATGATTAGCGCAAGGCAAGACAGCACTTTTTATACTATTATATTAGCAAGCCAGAGCAAGCACTGATGCCAGCGCAGACATTAAACAGTGCTTGTTCAGCGCATAACATTATCTTGTTCGCTAACAACAAATATCCACCATATTTATATATAATATTTTATATAAAACAGCACTGTAATTTCACTTTTGCATTTTACATATTTACACCATAGAATTACATTTCACAGGAACAAGCTATGCAATGCTTACCTTCAAATAGTCTGTCCAAAACTGGTTTCACTGGTCTCTCGGCTTCCCAAGCTGACTGCTGTGTTAGCACTTCCTGTTTAAATACATAATTACAGTGGCCATTTGTCATATTGCTAACAAACGCCATCATGGCAGTCACATCTAAGTTCAGCGTGTTCAGCTCTGGGTACTCATCTATGTATTGGGTTATATTTCGTAAAGGCGTCTCATGGCTGCAAAAATATTAAATGAAATTTAATGATGAACACATTACCTTTACAATACCTCCGAATAGCAGTTCTGCAAGCGCTACTGTTTTGATTAGATGATTACTTATTCCAAACAGAATTAGAGAGAAGAAAAATGTCAAAATTGTAAATTAAATGTTGCAATGATGTATGTTTACCACTTATATTACCCACATTGTTGAGTTTGTTTGGTACAAATTTTATAACTGATTTTTAACTAACTTCCCGATGAGCCGGAGACTTGAAACTTTAAATATAGTTCAGAAAAGATGGTAATCATCATCATTAAATCAGCCCACAGATGTCCATTGCTGGACATAGGACTCCAATGATCTCCACACCGGGAGACTATGAGCCGCTTGTATGCACCGATTGTCCGCAACCATCTAGTCAGGGGTCACACTTGCACGTTTTTCGGTTGAGAGTCGCCATTACAGCATATTAAAACCAACGTCGACTTTCAATTCAGTGATTAAACTCTTTCTCGAAATTGAACTTACCCGGAATGAGCGTCGTAAACAACTTATATATTTGACTAAGAAACGAGATAGGTCTGTAGTTCTTCAAGAAGGTGTTATCCCCTATCTTAAAAAACAACACAATCAAACTTCTGCATCATGCAAGTAGCGTCGTGCCTTTGTTTATAACAGAACTGAACAATTTCTGCAGGAATTGGATGTAGTACAGATGTTCCTCCCGCCTTTATCAGTTTGAAAGAGATTCTCTCATCATCTGGTGCCTAGTTGTTCTTAAGTTTCTTGAGAACCTTTCGAACCCGTACAGGCTGTTGTTTGTATGTGCCAATCCCAAACTAAATTTCTGGATTGTTTTTTCTCTAAATCTAAACCTAGCTAAATTACACCCACAGATGGTGACAGTTACCTGTATTGATCGCATTCACTATCATCAGAATCCCAGGAATGATTACTATCTTCAATGGAAGTGGAGTTTGGTAAAATTTCACCTTTAACCATGACACCTACCGATTTCAATTTATTGGCTAAGCTTTCTTCTATGCCACTCATAAATTCAAATATGACCTAAAAAAGTTTTTACAATACACAAGATAGCTGCAACCTAAACTTAAAAAAGTTTAGACTTTACAAAAAAAATACCTGAAAGCACAAAATTATTACGATAGTCAATTGCTATAGTTTTTAAATCATGTTGTACTTTGTCCCAACTTTAAATAAAATACTAGCTGAAACCCGCTGCTTCATTTACAATTCCAGTTTACAAAACCAATAGCTTATTACTTGAGTCATAAAGAGAACACAGACATACAATTTGTGGATTACACAAAGTTGTTGTCCCGTGTGAGGATCGAACCCACAACATTCGACAGCGCAGTGGACGCTTAAACCACTACGCCATCCGTGCAGTCATAAATAAGTGGGCTATACCTGCCAGTATTTATTTTTTTCCATCCAAGGAGTTTATACCTCATTCTCACTACTTCTTGAACGCCCCTCGTACATAGGAAAGCAATGTACTCTCGTATTTATTGTATTAGTGTAATCTTCAAGTCAACTGACAATAGCGACGTCAAGAAAATGTTAAGGTAAAATATGCTTGAATGCACTGCACCATGCGCGTTCTTATATTTCATGAATTTTTGACGTGATACCAACACAGATATTATTGTATTATCTCTTTTCCCAAATTATTTAAATAAAAATATACTTGAGTTTTTCATCATTCATAATCATCCTCATCATCAACCCATCAGTCTCACTGCAGAGCACGGGACTCCTCTTAGAATGAGAGCGGTCAGGTTATAATCCACCACGTTGGCTTGATGCGAATTGTCATCATTATCACATTGTTACATTGCTGTGAATATTGTCATGATATTTTATAGTTTGTTACATATTAGTGCTGATTCTGTTGTAACAGAACTTAACTAAATTTAGTCCCTTCCTATCTTTTTCTAATGTCAAACGCCAAAGCGAGATAGCTACATTTTTGGTGCTGTCAGTTTCGTTTAGAAACGATAAAATTAAAAGATTTAGACGCGATTTCGGAACATACGGATTAGTCCGTAAAAAATGTACCGTCAAAAATGTTGCGTTCTTAAAATCTTTAGAGATGCGCAAAAACGCAGCATGTTTTGAACCACTTGACAGAAACGTAGGTGACTACTCGCTATAAATGTTTGCTGTCTCGTTCTGGTATTTGACATTAGAAAAAGATAGGGAGGGACTAAATTTAATTCAGTTCTGTTACAACAGAATTAGCACCATTGGTGCCGATACAGTTTATACAAGTGAGGTACCATAAAATAATAATGCATTAACATTCGTTTTCGTTCCGTTACAATCAATATTTGACTATATAACTTACCTTAGGTGGTTGATACATACAAGGATAGAGTTTAGCACATTCAAGGTAATCCTCGGCCTGGTCCAAAATAGATCTAGCTCCATATGATGCTTTGCCTGAACTTAATGCTGACAGAGATTTTGGATTTCTTGCTATAACTGAAAACCAACATTCTAATTGTTTTTTGCTATTTTATTCAAAGTGAGTATTTAAATTCATATTCTGTTTTTATGGGAACACTTATAATACTTTAATGTTTAGAGTTTCTTCCACACTTTTAGGCCATATGTGTAGTATAAAGCCCATACACAGAGCAGTATCTACCAACTCTCTCAAACTAGGACTATCCAAAACATGGAGAAGCCATTATAATATTAAGGTGCCAGACCTTTCGATTCTCAGGTTTAGGACGAGGTGTTATTCACACTCCAAGACTCACAATCTATCTACCAAATAAATGGTCTTGATTAGCTGATTTATTCATTTATTCTTTATTGTACACAAACAGATAAATACATTATTACATAAGAAAAAAAATTATGTACAAAGGCGAGCTTAACTCAAAAATGAGTTTTCTTCCAGCAAATCTTAGAGTGTAAAAATATTTGAGATAAGAAAGAGAATAGAATCTAGTGTACTACATACAGAAACATACACACACGTACATATATACAAATACCGAAACACCAAAATATATACATACATATATTACTTTGAGAGAAAGTGATTTAGTTAAATTTTACGCAATGTATTAGATATTTTTCAGTTACAGGATAATGTTGTTGCTACCATCACTATAGTATATCTCTCCTTCCCAAGTTGTAATGGGCAAAAAAGGTGTTCGAATCTGGCTTAAGAACTGCATGAGTGGTTCAACTGCAACGTTATTTTGCTGTTTAAATAGATTTAGTACATTTAGTATAAGTACATTTTTAATGTAAAAATGGACTGTTGTAAAGTAGAACTGACCAAAGAGCAATTTCAATCATCCTTGAAACTGCTTGTCATAGGAAGGCATTTTACAAAATTTAAATCAAAAACAAGTATTTTATTTAATATTAGCTGAAAACCACAACTTTACTTGCAATAATTTTGTGATGATGATGATAAGGATAGTGATTCATAGCCTATGTCAGTCCTTGATATCCCTTTATGCCAAATTTTAAAACAAATTTCTGAATGTTCACTTCACTTTACTTCTTGGTTTATGGCGTTTAACCAATTTGGTACAATTCTGCCAGTATCCAGTTATGAAAGTATCATAAAAATTAGGGGTGGTGATCGGTGAAGATAGAGAATTTTGGTATTGGAAAGACAGAAGGGACAGTCAAAAGTTTTGTGGGAAGGTAGTGGTGAGGGAGCAGAGGGGAGAGAAGATAGGGAGGGAACTGAGGATGGGGCTATTTTGTCCGATAAGGCTTCAATCCATGATGACGAATCATTCGTAGAAGTGTTGTCGATGTTGTAGGATCCTCTTTAGAGCTAAGAACTAAGGGTTTACCCTTAGTTCTCAAAGTGGTCCATGTGGACCCCCAGGGATCCACGGGAGACTCGACGGGGGTTTACGTTGGCGTACACAAATTTCTTCACATTTTTGTCGAGTTTCGGGAATATGGCAGAAATGTAGCTGCAGGGGATCCACCGGAACCAGTTAAATTTTGAAAGTGGTCTATAAGAAAAAAAGTTGGGGAACCTCTGCTCTAAACCGTCTTATCTGTTTCCAGACAAGAGATGTAGAGGTTTTGGGGGATAAGGTCTCGCAAAAACCTATCCAACCTAGTTTCTTTTTTTTTAATTAGTCTTGAATGCTGCTGCTGAATGTTTAAATTTTAGGAGGTTTTCTACAGACATAGATTGACAGAAAGCCCTCTCTGCTGCATTACGTTCTGCTACTGCCGTTGTGCATTCAGAATCCCACCAGGGCGTAGAGACTCTGGGGTTTTTAGCAGTCGCCTTCAGAGGAATGTGTGAGTCAACACAAGAAGTAACACTGTCAATAAATGTACTGTAGGAAGAAAGGGGAGAAAGGGCTGGATCTAGAACACAAGAATCCAGTTTAGCATCTAAGGCTGCGGAATATGAAGGCCAATCAGCTTCGGATAGTCTATATTTAAGAGAAGGGGGAGGGATTAAGAGAAGGTGAGACCTATGTGTCATAAAAATAGACATCAATATAGGAAAATGGTCAGTGCCATATGTTAGGGGGAGGAGATTCCATGATATAAGTGGGAAGAGGGAGGGAAAGCAGAGAGAGAGATTTAGAGCACTTTTCGGATTTTGGGGCGGCAGAACTCTGCGGGTGGGAGAGCCATCATTGAGAAGACATATATTGACTTCATCAAAGAGGTCATGAAGGGAATAACCAAACAAATACGTGTGGCTATGTCCCCACACGGTGTTATGGTCGATGAAATCCCTATGAGAACCATGGGGGAGGGGATGGAAGAGAGGAGTAACAGTAAGTCGGAAATCAAAGAGGAGTTAGGGTGGGGTATGTAGGCAGACACAAAGGAGATATTAAGGGATCTGACACCAACAATGTTGATGCCAGGAGGATGACGAAGGAGAGGTATTTAGGAGAATGGGAGAGAGCGCTTTATTAATAAAGCACTCCCTGCATATCCATCGGTCCCGTCGTCCCGCGGGCATCCGCAAGTTGGATCCAGGCTTCAACCATGTCTCCGAGACGGCGATTATCGATGGAAGAAATTTGTTGATCAAGTGAGCAAGTTCATGCGTTTTGGTACGCATGCTCCGGCTGTTCCACTGAACAACGACTAGAGGTTCCATTTTGGTGGGATAGGGTAATAAGTTTTGTAGCAACATTGGACGGTAGGTGATGAGGATTATTTAAAATGATATCAATGACAAGAGACAACAGAGTCTCAAGCATGCTATCATTTTGAGGAGGGGAATGGTTGTTGACAAGGGCACAACCATTAGGCATTGAAGAGGAGGAAGTGGAAACAATTCGGTTGTGGGTCTCTTTATTGTATGATTTGCTCAAGGAGGGGCTAGGACGAGGAGAGCGGTATATCGGCTTGACCGATGAATAGGAGGGCTGTGAATTAGTAGGGGTTACAAAATTTCGTTTCTGAAAGGATTGGGAAGGAGAGGGCAGATGGAATAGTTCCGGGGTGACCTCGGAATAAGAATGGGATACAGAAGGGAGCTGAGCACAGGACTCTTCATATGACACACACTTTTGGGCTATGATTGATTTTATAGCCTCTCTTGTTCTGGGCAAGATTTGCTCGTGGCAAAGTGACGTCCAGAACAGAGTACGCAGGTAGCTTCAGCCTCCAGGACCTCACAGGTATCACCTGAGTGATCCTTAGAGCAACGAAAGCACCTGGGCATCAATGTACACTGTACCTTAGTGTGCCGTGCCGTGTGCCATACCTGCAGCAGGAGTGCCACTGTAGTGGGAATAGATATATTTCAACGGAAAGGGAGGTGTAGTATAGAAAGATCCTAAAAGGAAGGGTTTGTCCCTGCAAGGTAACCACAACAAACTGTGCTGGAACTCAGGAGACCTTACCATCATCTCCTTTTTCCGGTTCAAGCGGCGGGCCTTGATAACAATGCCACATTCAGAGGGAACACGACATCCTTAGCAAACTCATCCATTGACAAGTCTGTGGGGACCTATCTAACCAAGCCCATTCTGGTTACATTGTATGTTGGGACTGATGCAGAGTAATTGCAGAGGATCAATATTGGGGAGATTGTAAAATTGTTTGCATCTTCAGCTGAACAGAATTCCACAGTAATTTTATTCCAGCTGACTCTTTTAGCGCCATCCCGGCACACACACATTTTTTACTTTGTGCGTGGCAAGGAATTGACCAAATTTAATTGGACGGATGGAGGTGCCAGATGCCAGGTCAGGAGTAGTGCAAGCGACATGAACCATAAATGGACCCTTATCGTCCTTAGAATACGAAATTACAGCCCCAATGACAAAAGAGGAGTGTGTGTATGTTGTTTGTATGGACACTACCATCAGATCAGGGGAAGTTATAGGTTTTTTGGCCAGGGCTTGAAAGTACGACTGCAATAGACATTTCATTCCAGAGCCCAATGAACTATCATCAACCTTATCTGAGGGGTCAGGAGGGTCTGGAGCTGGCAGCGGCACCAACGGCTTGCAGTCCATGATTGAGGTTAACTTAGTACATGGAACTTACCTGCTGCACAAGAAACTATATAATACCACCACCAACACAAAAACACAGGACACAATTACCCTGGAGGATAGGAACAGAAAATTAGCTATAAGTCTTATTAAAAAGATATAAAAACTAAAATATTCCACCCTAGGTTTAATCACTTACACTACCTGTGACAAAATCTTCTCAATGTTCAAGTCCTGAAGGGATAACAAGTACACAGACAGTCAAACACAGTTCCACTTTTATTATATTAGAATAGACAATAAGAAAGGGTAATTGTTTACAATAAGTCCTTATGGGTTTACTGACTTGAAAAAAATTTAATTGATAGAGGACACAATATTAGGCTATAGTTAATTTTAAAAGTTGCATTTGGGGCAATTCAACCACTTTTGAGAAAAAAAATAAAATAATAAAATGAAAGCTACCATGTTTATTGTAGTACTTACGATTTTACCATAGTGGTGAGTGTAAAAATATTTGTTAAGGATAAAGTAACACAATAAAAGGCCAGAAATAGATGTGATCATGAGCAAAGCTAGGAAAGCAAGTTAGTTTGTTATCAAATACACACAAGCCAAGCTAGCGAAGTGAGCGACAGTGGCCAGCGGGTGCTACTAAATAAATAGTAAAAAAAAATTTGATTGCCCCAAATGGGGCTTTTAAAATTTACTATAGCCGCAGATTCTCGATCCATTAGAATATATTTCAAGTCAATAAGCCCAAAATAACTTGTTCTAAACAGTACCTAAGAAAGGTTACCTTTAGTCCACACTCTGCCTTCTTCACTGATAATATCAATTATCAGTTTTGCGGTATCATTTATATGAAAAATTTTACAAACAGCAATAACACCGGGCCTTAACACACAATCCACCATAGCACCCAAGTGACGCAGATTTGAACAGGAAAGCTGTTCAATTTTCACTTTCTTTGCTTTCTGCAACTATATTAAACAGTTGTATAACTGTGACAAATACAAAACGTAAAGTTTTAAAAGCATTCATAAAAGAATTTAAAGTTACCTTTTTCAAAAACTCAATTTCTTGATGAATTTTCCTCTGCAATTTCATCACACCATCTATATGATCAACTGATTTCAGTTTAATTACAAGATCTTCACCAAATTTTATTTTTTCAAATAACATAAGTAAAAGTTCTTCTGGATTTCCCATTATTTTAAAAAACTTACAAAAATGATTAAATACGCTGATTATAGACAACAAATAAACTGATTATTTACAAGTGTTATAAGCATGAATGTATAATAGTACACAGTATATATTATATCTATGGTTATAAGTATATTACTCAGAATAATACTATAGTCTATTCTTTCAGTATTATATTAATGTACTCTGTGGTCTATTCTGAGGCGTATTATTAATTATTATTACCCACAGAGTACTTTTTATTATATATGATTATTACCTATATATAAAAATGTATCTATTGTTTATTTGTAGGCAAGGAACATAAACACTCCGTGGTTTGTAGGTCTCAGAATAAAGATTAGCATTATTCTGCTTGTCATTATTCTGAGTTGTAGGGTGGTTGTAAGTAGGTACCACAGAGAAAATTGTTATATACTGAAAGAAGTACCGGAGTATACCGAGCTTTGACGGCAACTCATAGGTGACTCACAGAGTACTTTAAAGCGCTACTACACAATGGCCCATCATGCTGGCCAACTATGATAGGCCAGCATGTGGAGGGCGTGTGGTGTTGGATGGCTTATAGCGCGTGGGATGGCAATGAGTTGGCCGCGATGTCGGCTTTTCGTCCACACATCAAAAGTAGTGGGCCAGGGATAGCGGTACCACAAAACACAATATCCAGTGGGACGCCGCATTTAATTTTTAATATAATTTGTTATTTATATATCTATAAATATATTTAAAATAGTAAATAACTAACACAGATTGTGTTTTTTTTTTCATGTCCTCAAAATGTAAGTTGTATAATTTTAATCTATGTAAATATTAATAGGCGATAGGATAGCGGAGAAATAATGGACGTGACTAAAAAAATCTAAACGTCCAAGTTCATATAATATAAATTTTATCTTCTTCTGGCATATAAATAATAATAATAAAACAATAATTAACTTAAAGTTATAAATATTCTAAGAAGGGTGCACTCTTGTCGGTCGGTAGGGTACCCATTACCCCGGCCGCATTTTCTCGTTGTATAGCAATAGCCAAGGCCGTAACCAGAAAACAATTGGGGGGGGGGGGGGAACAGTAGAAAAACATAAAATTGTTTTAATTAAATAAATAAAATGGTCTTACTTATAATATATATAATATTTATTAGAAAACCATTACAGAAATATTAACACCATCTTACAGAATTAAATTTAGCCTTTTAGCTTCTTTGCATCGATGTCAATTCTGTGGCGGATTGACATTAACGCCAAACCGTTAAGTCTTTCCTGGCCTGTGGAGTTTCTTAAATAAATTTTGAGGCGTTTTAGAGAAGAGAAAGTCCTCTCAGGGGTACATGTGAAAACAGGCAGTGTCGCCAAGATCTTTAAAAGTTTGTGAATGTTTGGAAACAAGGCCTGGTTGCATTCTCCGAAAGCTTCAGTAGCACATGGTGATCGATCTAGTTCAGATTTTTCCAACCATTTTATCTGCCACATGTCTAATTCAGCTTTTACAAAGGCCCATTCCAAATATTTTTTATAAAGCTCCAAGTAGTTTTCTTGATAATTACGATTAATTTGTTATTTATAACACACAGACGGAATTAAAATGTTGATAGACTAGATCACTTTCCAAGACAGAACTGCCCCTCCATTTTTTTTTCTGCATGAGATCGATGTTAGCCTTGACGGCTTTTACAACTTAACCGGGCGGGATGGCGAGCGCGGAGAGCGCTCCAGCCGTTGCCTAAAGGCAAGAAGGGGCGACGCTTGAAGTACTTCTCGGATATTTCGCGGAAATATTTGGACATGGTTGGAATTTTAATGTCGGAATGAAGGACGACATTTCGGATAAACCGGGGAGCACCTACGGCTTTACGGAGCTTCGGTTCTGTAGGGTCTGAAATTTGTACAGGAGATTCGGGGCGGCGTGTGCGAACGCAACGCTCGCATATAACATGACTGGGCAGATGCACGTTTTGTAAAGAGTTACCTTACTAGAAAGGGACAGTTTACTACGTTTGCTGATCATCAAGGAGGATCCCTCCATCTGGCTACGGCCTTGATAAAAATTATTAATTGAAATATATTTATTATTCCAGATATCAAAATTTTTATATATTAAGTTTTATTATAACACAAAGATTGCATAGTTTATTATATTAACCATGTAAATGTATTATTTGCTATTATTTTTCGGTAACTTCTAGTTACCCACCACGTTATCCTCGTGTCACGTGACCACAACGTAAGTCAGCCAATCGCAATACATTAATCCACAACCACAGTTTTGAGAAATGGCTGACGACAAAGAAGTGGAGAAAACTATTGCTGAAGACTTGGTTGTGACCAAGTACAAATTAGCTGGGCAAATTGTTAATCGTAAGTTTGTGCTGAAATGCTATTATAGCCTTACACGTAACTAAAACTGCCAATAATAGTAATAATATAGTGTACCTAGGTTGGACCGATGGACGCGTGTCATCGCCATGCGGACGATGTGGTGCTTCTGCTCTAGCCAAATGTCCAATTCTTATTGCATTTCTGACTAAATCATTACTCAATTTACAGGTGTCCTGGAACAAATAATTGTCAAATGCGTTCCAGACGCGTCCACTAAAGAAATATGTGAAATTGGAGACAAATTATTATTAGAGGAGACTTCAAAAGTCTTTAAAAAGGAAAAGGATTCAAAGAAGGGTATAGCGTTTTCAACATGTGTGTCCGTAAATAATTGTGTGTGTCATTTTTCACCGATTTCAAATGAAACTGATTACATCCTGAAAGCGGGTGATTTGGCTAAAATGTAAGTTAATACCCATGCCATTTAATGACTTTCTAGCAGCTTAGACTTTATTTCTTCGGTATCGTGTTTGCTTTTTATTATAGTCCAGTTGAGGATAACTTCCCAGTGTCTGTTACCTATGGCTATAGTTGACTTGTGTTGGAATGATCATGTGATAAGCATTAGATTAGTAATATTTGGAGGAATATGTCCATAGATGTATCTTCTTCACCCTATAGCTCTATATTCAGGAAATGCTATTATTCCAGAAATTGTAGCTGTGAGATAGGTTTAGATGTCCAAATGCTGTCTGACATCATTCCAATTACTTTCAAAATAGTTAAAATATAGATAAGAGATTATACTCGATAAAATAAAATGTATGTTTTTTCAGTGATCTTGGTGCACACATAGATGGATTCATTGCAGTGGTGGCTCACACGGTGGCTGTTGGTAGCACGGAGGTTTCTGGTCGTGCAGCCGATGTACTTTTGGCCGCTCACCATGCAAGTGAAGCCGCCTTAAGATTGCTGCGGCCTGGTATTGAGGTATATTGATTGTAAAGATGTTAAGTATATACCCTAAGAGCCATAGAAGTGTAGATGATATGGCCAGTCTTCAGATACAAAACTCAAGTTAATCTCTGGGGATTCATTTTTTTTATATTACCATGGCTTTCTGTGTTTCACAAAATAAAGCATTAGGTCCTGGTTGGCGTCTTAATGCTCTCTGTGTCACAGTAGGGATTGTTTGACTTGAAAGGAAAATGTCAGTCAACATTCTGTTGTCCGATCTCACCTCAGCCAAAATAAAGGTCAAATTGATTTTTTCTATCTATTTAATATGGGCTCAACTACTTTTAAATTATTTTTTTACATCATTTGCATACATTTTAGGTTTATTTATTTACAACTACCCCAACCATCAGATTTAAAAGGTTATTAATTTATCTAATTTCTGAATTGAATTATAAAAGTTCTTCTAATTTTAGAAACATGACTTGTAGGTAAAATTAATATTAAAAAATGAGGTATCTGTTGTCCTTAAATTTGACAGGATTTGTTAAGGAGCTCTAATAATAAGGATGAAAGGCTAGGCTAAGGATCATAATCACCATCACAAATTATTACTAATAAACTTGAGATTTTTCATTTAGTCATCAATTTCTATATATTACTGGTACAGTATTAAAATGCAGGAACTTATTTGCTGTCTTATGGAGTCATTATTTAATCATTAAATAAAACTATTTAAACGGTATTCCCTAATATGATAGATTTGATTTGGTAAATAATATTTTTTAATTTATTTAATACCAAATTTAATATTTTTCATAAGATTAAAAAAATCTACTTGGTCATGGGGATAAGACATACATTGGTGTACAAGTACATTGATGGTTTAGTAGTGCTAAACACAACTTGTGACCAAAAGATAGTGGATACTGGTCTCATAAAACTGTGTTATTTCAAACTTATGTATGGTCTGCTTTGTATACAACTAACACAGAAGGAACAATTAATGAAGAAATGTGCATGACTGCATGGGTGTGTGAATTTTATGAATACTTATTAAACCAATGTGGTGTAGAGACTACAGCCTAATTCCACTCACGATTAAGATATATCCATGCCACTACAGTGGGGATGAATATGAACTGACACTAGTAATATACAGTATGTCCCTCGATAAAGCAAGATATCAAAAGTGGGTGAAACTAGACTAATAATTATAAACTAAATAAAAATTATAAAAAAAAGAAAAATATAAATAAAATCTGATTTTTAACAGTAAAATGTCACAGTGCTTAATCATGTTTTTTGAGTTAGGACATAGATTTTTTGTTTTAAAACTAAAATGATAAAGAATAATAATATCATAAAATTCCTTGGTTCTTCTTTTTGGCGTTATTAATCCTGGCTTCCATTGCCAGTTATCATACCATAAGTTAGCATAATAATAATTTTTTAAATGCAACAGAATCGACCCACTATATTGAAAGGAATGTTTTTTCGTACAATAATAAAAAATTTAATTTGTCAATAAAAACTAGGATTTTTATTATTTTTTTTAATATTTTTTAGTCAATAATTTTTAAACTAGTTTCAACCCGTTTCAGGATTGCATTTGATAATCAGATGAAGTCTTAATTTAAACCTTGCTGAATGGTAAGGTTATCTATATCATATATAAACTTTTTTTATAGAACTATGCAATAACAGAAATAGTGCAAAAAATAGCAGCTGAGTATGGTTGCAAGCCAGTTGAAGGCATGCTCTCCCATCAGCTAAAGCAGTTTCGTATTGATGGTGAAAAAAGCATTATACAAAATCCCACAGAGGCTCAGCGCAAAGAGCATGAAAAGGCCACAGTGGAAACATATGAAGTGTATGCCATGGATGTGCTTGTGTCTACTGGAGAGGGAGTTGTAAGTATCCTTGGCTTTTACTGTTTTATTTTACTGTTTGTAAACTAATATGATATTCACAGTGACTGATTCACAAATAAATCTGAGAATATCTCAAGGAGGCTGCCTTGCACTGCTATAACATTAATTCTAACCATAGAATTGGAGGAAGAATATTTGGTATCTTGAGTGATGACCAATAATGAATATGTCACCAGCCACAGGGTTGTCTTGCGTGGCCTACAACTACCCCGACGGTTGCTATTGAGACGTTGTATATACGCTAACTGGCTATCAAATTTCATTAGCGCGATTCAGACTTCTGTGTTAATGTCGTCACTCAAGAGTTGCGCCATCTGTTGAGGATGCGTGGTACTATGTAGCGAAGTAGGTTGCCACAAGTCCATCAAAATCATCTTATATCCATTATAACAGAAATCTTACGTTAATTCATTGCAGTCATTTAACAATATCTCCTAGTTTCGATATTTGTTCATAGGCTTGGTGATTATGGTTTTTGTTACAATATTAATTTTGTATACTTTTGGAAGATAGTTACAATGTATATAAAAGCATGTACAATTCAAAATATTTACAAATGGGTAATATTTACAACATATATTACCCAACATCAAAACCAAGAAAGAGAGGATAAGGTATATTTCAATGAATTTATCATACTCTTGACTAAAAGAAAATTCTACAGTATGAAGAAGTGACGCTTTTAATTAATAGCGACCGTATGGTACAACATATTGAGTTGTAGTTAGACTTACAGCCAACCAGTCATTATTAACTCACGATCTTAATGATAGATTATCATTTAATGTTGTCTTTACATCTTTATGCAACTAATTTTTATGCAATAGGTCTGTTAATTTGAAACTGTTATCAATACTATTATAAAATTGTTAAGTGTCAAATTTTCAAAAATCAAAGATATCTAATAACAAACTACTCAGATCGACTAACTAGGGCCTTCTGAAACCGAATCCATCGATGTTTGTTTGTTTGGGCTTCACGCAAAAATCAGCGGGTAGATTTTGGTTAAACTGTTACAGTATTAAAGGTACTATTCGGATTTATTTAATAGAGCATTTTTCATCAAAATCAGTCCAGTAGAATTGCAGATACAGCTTGATCCCTGTTTTAGCAGCCGCCGCTAAGGTACGAGAGGTCAAGTAAAAGTGGTTCTTAGGTTTTTATATAAATCTATGATTGTGTCGAGATTTCCCATGTAGCAGAAAACCGACATTCACGCGGGCGGAGACGCGGGCAAAAGCTAGTATAATATATGTATAGTATATAGTTGTGAAATTATTTATATGAGCTTCTATTTATAGTAAGTGCCCTTCCACACTTACGTAATAAAAGGGAAACTATATTTATGGGTCCATTTATTCGTTGCCACTTCGCAAACTTGTAGGTTTCACTCATTTTTAACAATATCACATGTGTTTTAAATTGCTTAGATATTAAAATTATGTGACATATAAATATAATGCTGATATTCACAAAGCAGCATATTTTGCAATAGATACAGTTGTTCTTCGTATACATATAAAATAATTGTGCAGTATAATTGTGTAAGTTGTTACAGACTGTAAACAGTAAAATGCATATTTTTTGTTGTAGTTGGAAATACTTGATACAATATAATTGAAAAGTTGTTATATAAAACCGAATGGTTAATAGTATTATGCATTCTGTCACTATTGAACTAATAATATTCTAGACACTCAGACATGTTAATCTAGTCCCAAACTAGGATTCCCTATATCTTGGATACTAGACAATGATATACATATGAATAGAGATAAATCCTAATACATATATAAATAAATATATCTATAATATAGTTTGACCCTACTGGGATTCAAACCCGCAACTCATTGACTCTGAAAGCAGGGTCACTGACACAGCTTTTAGGAGTCCAATTTTTAAGTATACAAGCTTATTTGACACATATGGGCCTATTAATATGAGATACCCTGAATTCTTTCCAGTTAATGTTTTTCATAACATTTCTTGGCAGTACTCAGGGAAAATTAAAATAGTAAAATTCTAACTGAAATTATATTGAAATAATTTTGGTTTAACTTTACTTACATTTTACACAAAATATGACATATTAGAACTGTTTGTTAATACTTAAATAATTTCAGGGTAGAGAAATGGATACTCGGTGTACAATATACAAAAAGACTGATGAGATTTATCAGTTAAAACTAAAGGCAGCACGTATGTTTTATAGTGAGGTGAGTATTCAGAGCTGTTTATTGCAACAAGCGTGTCTGATGATATTAATCGCTTTTGCAGCCAAGATCGATCTGTTTTCATATAGTTTTGCAAACTCCTGTCTAAATTACGACCTTAATGATAGGGGAACCCACCTTTTTGATATTGCCCATGATATGAATGATATGGTATGATACTGGATGCCTTACACACCATTCTTGTACAAGAGACAATACAATAAGTATATTTAAAATATTATTCTGACCATTGTGGCAGATGACCACAAAACCAAATTCTTCATTCAAGTTAAAAAAATGTAAACATGTATTATATAAAACAAGTTTTTTATCTATGC
This sequence comes from Thaumetopoea pityocampa, assembly GCA_017165845.1. Classification (NCBI taxonomy): domain Eukaryota; kingdom Metazoa; phylum Arthropoda; class Insecta; order Lepidoptera; family Notodontidae; genus Thaumetopoea; species Thaumetopoea pityocampa. The sequence continues at coordinate 65,460 of WUAW01025295.1, forward strand.
TGACTTTATACTTTGATTGATTTTGTCGAATGTCTTTGAGCCAATGGTCAATATGAATGTGACTTTATAAATTTAGATTTCATCGTATATTTTATGCTCTGTGGCCCTATTCATTAAAATTTTCCCTAATCTTCACACTTTTCAGATGTCTTGGAGATGATAACAGATATTTTGGAGTCACGTGATAATTATAATTGCCCATTAATTTGGTGTAGGGGGGATATAATTTTCGATTAGTCCAGGACAAGTGAAGTATTGGAATCTGACTTAAAAACCTGGAATACTGATACAGCCACAGTGCTACCTCACTTCCGAGTGTCGACGTTAAATATAAAGATACCATGATACTGTACAACCTCCTGTAGCAGAAGAATATAAAAAAGTTTTTTTAGTTGATTCGCATGGCACCTATGGGATTAGAAAGAGTGGTCCTATTAATGCGCTGATGCCACACAGCAATAATGAATCATCATTATCAGACTGTAGAAATCCACTAATGGACCTGAGTCACCTCCTTATAAATACACAATCTCCACGCTTGACAGACGTACTGAAGATCGCAGTAGATTGTGATTGAGTAACAGGAAAACGCTGCTGCCTGTTATCCTTGTATATCTCTTAGCTGGTTTTCACAGCATCCACGAGAAGAGATGGAGTGACGCTATTATTATGCCGGCGCCACACAGATAATGAATATCACGATTATATTCTTTACTCTGGTTTTTCCTGATTTAAGTGAGGGTCTAGTGTTATTGCAGGAGATGCGTCTCTGAAGCAAACTCAGATGACAGACTAGTCTGTCATTCTGGCGAACAACAATTTGTGTTACAACCAGTTTCAAGACATAAGCTGCGACCCACTGTTTCATGTGGCTATTCTAATATATATATATATATTCATTTATAATTACTGATTTTTTTTNTTACAACCAGTTTCAAGACATAAGCTGCGACCCACTGTTTCATGTGGCTATTCTAATATATATATATATATATATTCATTTATAATTACTGATTTTTTTTTCTTGATTTATTGTATATAATTAAAACGCTCAATTATTTTTGTAAAGGTTCGCAATAAGCACGGTTCGATGCCTTTCAACTTGCGCAGTTTCGACAAGGAGACAAGCGCGAGATTAGGCGTCGTTGAGTGCGTCAATCACAAGCTCATTGAGCCTTTTCAGGTAATACATGATGTCTTATGAATATTATCATCCTAACTTACTAAATATCATGTATATAAAAATGATATCATACAGCATCAAAATTACCCTTTAATAATCTCACTTTGATAATTTTGAGTTTGTGAACAAATCTGAGCTAAGATTTTAACAATTCAAGGCACGAAAATGAAAATATAGGCCTGTGTAAGTTTAGTATGCAAAGTACGGTGCTATTTACATTTTCGTGCGCCATCTTGAATCCGCCATTTTGGATTGTCTAAATCTGAATTCAGATTTGTAATCAGCATTCCCAAATATATAGATTTTCATGTAAAATCGTTCCTTAGAAAAATATATGGCGCAAAGATTTAACAGCTATCGCAGCATATGCTGTTCAACTGAACATCCTCTTAAAATGTTCATAATTCTCGAAAGAAAAATCGCAGATGATCATTCTAAACTGGATTTCAAAGGGGAAGAGACTAGATGATACAATTACTAAAACAAATTTTTAAAAATTTTGTAGAGTTTGTAAATAATCATGTCTCCCTAAGTGCCATTTTTGAGTACATAACCTCAAATATCTCGAAATATTGATGTGGTAGATCGATTCTGAGCTCGGATTCGGATTCTACGCCAAAAATTACTTCGAAAATGACTTCCAGATTTCTAAGCATATCAAAATCATTTGTAGACCTGTGTAATCTATACTATTGTAAAATTGTTAAATGTTTTAACAATTTTAATATAATAAATTTGTTAATTTAGTAAATCATAGATATTTAAGAAAAACTGCTCAAATAAACTAATTAAGGGTTTCTGAAGCCAAATCCATCTATGTTTGTTTGTTTGTTCGAGTTTCACACAAAAACCAGCGGATAGGTTTTAGTCAAACTATTACAGTGTTAAAGGTACTATTCTGACTTAAATACAACGACATTGGTGCTTATTCTGTAGTAACAAAACTTAACCCANGTTAAATGTTTTAACAATTTTAATATAATAAATTTGTTAATTTAGTAAATCATAGATATTTAAGAAAAACTACTCAAATAAACTAATTAAGGGTTTCTGAAGCCAAATCCATCGATGTTTGTTTGTTTGTTCGAGTTTCACACAAAAACCAGCGGATAGGTTTTAGTCAAACTATTACAGTGTTAAAGGTACTATTCTGACTTAAATACAACGACATTGGTGCTTATTCTGTAGTAACAAAACTTAACCCGTTCGCTACCAGGGTTTCCCAAAGAAAACCGCCACAACAGCCCAAGACTTCATGATTATATGAAACCAATTGGAATAAATTTAACGTATGTGTATTTAGAACAGAATCAGAAATGAAGAGGTCCGTAGAAGAACAAAAGTAACTGACATAGCGCAGCGTATTAGTAGGCTGAAGTGGCAATGGGCAGGGCACATAGCACGAACAACCGATGGCCGTTGGGGCCACAAGGTCTTGGAGTGGCGGCCACGAACTGGAAAGCGAAGCGTGGGCAGGACCTACACAAAGTGGACTGACGATTTGGTTAAGGTTGCGGGAAGTCGCTGGATGAGGGCAGCGCAAGACCGATTTTCTGGAAATCCTTGGGGGAGGCCTATGTTCACCAGTGGACGTCTTTGGGCTGAGATGATGATGATTTAGAACAATCTAAAAAAAACATAATAAACATTCTCTCAAACTGGCACAAATATAAACATTTTACCGTTTTAGAACTTAACTTATTGCCCAATACACAACATATTTAAACATGCCTTAGTAAGTTGACCAAAAACGTATGTCATAACATATATGTGACATTGGGCTGTGGTAAGAAACTGCTTGATCCCTGTTTTAAAGTAAAAGTGATTCATAAGCTTTTATATAAATTTATGATTGTTTCGGGATTTCCCTTGTAGCGGAAAACCGACATTCTCGAGGGCGGAGCCGCGGGCAAAAGCTAATATTACATAATACGATACAGATAATTATAACAGTGCATAATACGTAATTCATAATAATAACGAATTTTATTTTCGCAGGTCCTTTACGAACGTCCAGGTGAGTTAGTGGCGCAGTTCAAATTCACGGCCCTGCTACTACCGAGCGGCACGCATCGCATCACAGGGCTGCCCTTCGACAAGAGCATTTGTAAGAGTGAACGCACTATTAAGGATCCTGAATTAAATGTGAGTAAAATCTGATTATTTAGAAGCTAAAAGAATACTACAAGAATACTACAATGCGTTATTTCACTATACTTCTTTATATTAACAAAATTGTTACAAATCTCCTGTGGAATCTCAACCTCTGTCGTAAATGTTGCGAGTGCGATAAGAGACGGATTGAATGCGATATCGATGATTAGCAACTGGTGCCCTCACTTATTTCCACAAGTCTTGCTAAGTAAGATGTAATTAAACTTAAATTCACAACCATAGAGTTTACATTAGATTTACTAATAACATTATGTTATCACCAGCCCCTGGAAGTCCATCT